>CAFUXE010000607.1:73683-100876 GCA_903364295.1 Serranus cabrilla
TTTTTTTTTGCATCACCAACAGGGAATAATTGAATTATTTGCTGACCGCGCGAGGGCAAACAGCTGGAACAGTTATCTGCTGAGGATGTGCTTTTATTGTTTTTCTGGTAACTCATGGTTACATCATTCCTCTGTGGTGGGCTTGCATTGCCCTCTTCCTCATAGTCATGGGAATAGCGTAGTTTCCTTTCCTCCAGCTGTTCATTCCTGCATTGGCAATGAGGCATGCTCACTGGCTTTTTGATTATGGGACAGAGTACAAGGGTGATGTTTCATGAAATGGCTGTTAATTTTTTATTTCACCCTTCTGTTCTGCAGCATTTTTTAATTGGAGGCAAATAAGACTTTGGAGTTGTAAACTTTGTGTTGTCACAAATGGTCTTGTGTGGCCTGTGTGCATGTAGTTTTTACCTATAATCTTATGAATAATTTTTGGTTATACTGTGTAATAAGGACATGTCAAAGCAGGATTGATTTGCAAGACACACCAAATCAACCCGGTGTGTCTCCTTGCCTGCCCCAAGCTTCTGCCTCACTTATTGCTGTACATTGATTCACAGACAAGCATTTCAGTTATAATGGTTGCTGGATTCACCATTCAAATTAAGCAAACCATGCTATTTTTTTGAGAGACAAGATAACCACTCTTGAGTTGAAAGTCATGAACATGATTGTTCGGCCATTTGACCACTCAAACTACTAATGGACAAGTTGAAACTTTTTTTTATTCCACTTACATGAAATCACACATTTTCCCCCAAATAACAGTTATGCTTGGGTGTTCTGTATGAAAATTCCAAAGACATGAACAAAGCTAGCCTGCCCGACAACCATCCTTACATCTCCACAAACTACTTCTTACCAACATGCAGTTTAGGCAAGTTTTCAAAGAAAAAGGGAGAATAAAAGACATATCAAATAAAAATCTTAATTCGTAAAAGCAGTAACTACATAAGCACATGGGATTTTTTAATGCTGTTCTCATGAAACATCAATAACAAGCTTGTGTGCTCTTTTGTTCTTCAGTTTTCTATACCTCGTAATAGATACATAGAAATACAAAAGCAGGTCACCCGAAACAAGAAATAATAGAGTAGAAAGTTGAGCAACTGAATGGAATGTAACCTTTGTGTTCCAAAAATACCTTGCCTTCTGTCTCCAGCACTCACCATTACGCCATCTCTGTTTTTACCTCTGCTGTCCTTCCTCCTGCCAAGTACAGACTTTACAGCCGCTGTGTCTTTAAGGTGTGACCAATCAACTCCTCATTTTGTGAAACCACACGTATCATCAAAAGATGTTGTTAATCAAGAACAGGACCATTAATATGAATAGGATACACACAGAGGATGACTTTTTTTTTTTACTCTAAAAACTCACCCTGCTGCATGTTTCATGAACTTGCCCTCTCACCCACTACCTCAAAAATGAAACACCCCTTTTGCTTCCACACACAAAAAAAAAGGTCAGCAGACAAGCAGCCCACCCCAAACACACCATCTTCCACATGAACCCTCCCATCACACAATTTAAAACTAACCCTCCCTCCCCATCCCCACAGTTACTTTAAAAGAAGGAATAGTAAACTGATAGGAATGAGATGAGTGTTGAGAAAACTAAATAGAAAAAAAATGGAGAGAATTGGACGACAATGATAGTAATGAGGTGGTCTCAGTGTTTATGATCATGATGAAGATGAACTGGGATGATGGCAGGTAGACGGGGATGACTATAGGGATCTGGCTCATTCTCTGGTCTCCTCTTGATCCTCTCCCTCAACCTGGTTGTCAGAGGTCCACAGCTGAGGAGGACAGGGCAGGGGAAAGAAGCAGAGAGAGGGAGAGAAAAAAAAGAGGTTCAAAACAGGATTTAAACTAAATGTTCCTTGAACCATTACAAGACAGTTCTTGCACACTGTCCTTTACTCTGAACATATATTTGTTGGGTCATCATTTCTAGAAAGAACTGTTACTGTTGATTTAATGTTAAACAGAATAATACACTTACTATGACAGCAAACTGAGTATCTTTTGTTTTGGAAAATAACATTTAAAATGTCTTATGGGTTCTGAGAAGCTCTGCCTTGCATATTAAAGACCAAACAATTAATTGAGAAGGTAATTGGTACACTAATCAATAAAGAAAATAATTAGTTGCAGCCCTACATTCTACATGGTTCTTTTGTGCACAAAATCTGTAAAGGTAATTTCATTTGGTACGTGGTTGCACCATTTAAAAAATGGAAACTTACTGTCAAGTTGTCTCTCAGTAGCTGCATGATTAGTGTACTGTCTTTGTAGGAATCTTCACTCAGTGAATCAAGCTCTGCAATGGCATCGTCGAAAGCCTAAAAGGATTAAAAAAAACATTTTTAACTGATAGGGAAAAAAGTGGTCTAGAACAAGCAGGATGTGTCCGTTTTTCCAGTCAGGTTGTGTACAAAGGTTTCTTAATTTTTTATTAATAACAGGTTTAATTTGACATACAATTGTATTCAATTGAGCACTTAAATGGCCATAAAATTATGACAATACAGTTATGTGGTGTTATGAACTTACACTTTTAGCCAGTTGGCAGGCCTGTTCAGGTGAGTTGAGGATCTCATAGTAGAAAACAGAGAAATTGAGGGCAAGACCAAGACGGATTGGGTGTGTGGATTGCATTTCTCCTGTGCTGATGTTAAAGGCTTCTTGATAGGCAGTCTTTGAGTCTGTAATGGTGTCTGAGGAAAAAAAACAAGTTTTAAAAAATGCTCTTGCTGCATTCATTGATCATCCATAACCTCTTATCCAAATTCAGGTCGTCTATCACAAGGCTGACACAGACAGACAGACAGACAGACAACCATTCATGCTCTCATTCACCCCTACAGACAAGTTAGTGACCAATTTAACCTAACCTGCATGTCTTTGGACTGTGGGAGAAACCGGGAGAGAACCCATGTTTAAATGGGGAGGACATGCAAACTACACACACTCCACACTTTGTTTTACTTCAGCTTGTCATAGTGTAAGTGACTTGCATGTTGTTCTAACCTCAGCATATTTTGCTAATGCTGTAACATTACACAGAGTTTTAGCACTTCCTGCACAAAATACAGCCAGCCTCTTATACATTAGCTGGGTCAAGTTTCTGCCATGCTGCAAGCTCAATAGCCAATTTTCATTGAATTTGGACTTCCCTACGTTGTCACTAGCAAAGGCAGTATCTGCTTTGAGCATCCCGACTGCAAAACAAAAAAAGTTTAGTTTCCCAGACATCAAAACATGCACACCCTGAATTCTGAAAAATAAATAAACCACTACCACCCCCACAAACAGAGTATGAAATGATTTAACATAGCACTTACTTTGCCTCTCTTCTCCTGTAGCCACCTCAGCCAAGTAGCGGAAGTAGTCTCCTTTCATTTTCAAATAGAAGACTTTGCTCTCTGCTGCAGTGGCTTTGGGAATGAGATAAGAGTCCAAGAGACTCTATGGTAGAAAAACACAAGAGAGACTTTTAGAAATTAACAGACTTCCTAAAAACCCATATTTGATACCTCCAACACGTTGCAAAAAAGTTGGGACGGCATGTTTACCACTGTTACATCATCTTTCCTTTTAACATCACTCTGTAAGCTTTGCGGAACTGGAAATGAAATGTACTCCCATTCCTGCCTGACACACAAAAGTTCATTTTCCATTTTGCATCAATCCATCTCAGATGAGTTCAGGCCAACACAGGAAACTGTTTAATTGTTAATTTAATTGTTTTCAATTGAAAACGTGTCAAAAAGGATTAACAAATGATGACTTTCTGTTCTATTTGCATTTTACATAGTGTCCCAACTTCAGGGTTGTAAGTGGGGATGGGTTAGAGTACTCGAGTATTTGTCGTCGTCACGCCGGTGCAAGCGCTGCTTTAAATTCCCATCCCTAGTTGTAAGATATAAAATTGTAGGTGTCAACTATAAAGTACATAGCTTCCTTTACATTTGCGGCTGGCAGACCTTGAAACCAGCAAAGACAGCAGAGTTGATCTCTATACATTGGTACTATGAGTATAGAATGTGTACACAACTCACTGATTTAGAAAGCAGTTTTAACATCGATTACTACAAGGCTCATTTAACAATAATACTTATTAGAATCAGGGGCCAGCAATTGATACGAGATATCATAAGCCCATTTAACACAACCTGCTCCATTTATATCAACTCACAAAAAATACTAAAATATGATTTTACCATTTCATTTCTGAGCTCTCCCAGATATTCAAACATGCCATATTGCATCACAGTGCAATTGTTCTTTTATTGTTGTTTATGTAGGTTTTTTATTGCCTGTTATGATCTTTCAATTATGAACAAAGATCATTTCCAAGACGGGTTTTTTTTAATTAATTACTTCATTCTGAGTGCAGATTGATCGCTTCATGGCATAACTGTGTAATGCTTGTAATGCAGTTTCCACATGGACATGTCAATGTTGTTTCTCCCCAACAGCCTTGACAAAAAGTGTGCCATAGAGAAGTGTAAGTAAGCAGAAAAACAGAAATCCTTTTTCTTAAGAAACCCGGCCCAGATCTGTCCATATATTTAATAAAACTCCTGATTTCTAAAACTATGAGTTAAGTTCCTTTAAATTACAGTGTATTTGAACATTATCCCATGTATAATAGAAAAAGACTGACGTCAGTGCCTGCACTTGCAGAATGCTCTTTGACTGACGTGAGATCATGCAAGCCCTGTGGGATCTTACTGTAGAACTGGGGCATAACAAAAAATACATGCATGCAGGAAACTTCAAAGTTAATGAGTATATAATCCTAAATAATTATATCTTCAGCTCAGAGAATACATAGCATGTTCCTAAAAGAAATGCAAAACTCAGGCCTCTGTGGAGATTTCCACCAACCTTAAGACAGTCATATTGTTTCTGCAGCACATCCTGTAAATCTAATAAATTGGAATGCACAAACAGCAACACTAATACACCACTGTTGTATTACATTCAGTCATTTTTGCCAGCTACAAAATATATTACTTAGATGCTGAGTAAAATTAAGCAATAAGGTGTACATAGCGTTTGTCAGACTTCTTATATAGCTTAAATTGAAATCCGTGTAAAGCAAAAATGTATTTGTGATCTAAATTTTCCAAACCACAGAAAAATGTCTTATGAAACACCCAGCCAAATTTTAATCAGAAAAAAAAATTGCGTGAACGTGTGAAAAATTAAGTTTAAAACAATGGAAAAACAAGCAGCCTTCTCTGCTCTGAGACTGTGGGGGCGTGTCAGCTGGAGGAGCTGAAACCACGCCCATTTGCGGGAAGGCCTGCGCGCCTGCTAAATGTTGCTTTGTCCAACTTCAATAATCTCCCGTTGCTATGACCGCTGGCACAACTTAGCTGTAGCCTACCTGAGCAACATAAGCATTAACATTACCACAGTTTGTGAAGTGGTCTTATGAGGCGTACCTCATAGTATTCATTTTATTTGAAATGACTGAATGCAATGTTATTGACACGGCTCATGTTAGCAGGCTAGCGTTAGACGATACTGAACGCTCCCCTATTATATTGCATTAGGAGCAGGGTTATGCAAATTGTCCTGCAGTGCGTCGCGGAACATAATTTTAGACACGCCTAAAAAATCCTGGACACAGGTGGTGAAAAACTGTTTCATGCCCCAACTCCTAAATCAAGTCATACACAGTTTTCAAGTTTTTAACATGTTTTCAGCTATTATTTGTATCCCTGATTTTACTTTACCCGGACTTTAAAGTCATAGCACAGCTGTCTTTAGACATTGTTATTTACTTAAGGAAAGCAACAATTCCATAGCAAACAGTGTTTCGCCATTTTTTTTTTATCAACCAACAATAGCCATTTTTTGCACCAATCTGTCGCTTGCATCGGTGAAAAAGAAGGCATGGGCCCATTTGTCTTCACACAATTACTTCCACTGCTTTTCAATGCAAAACTCAACGCAATAACATGAACACACAAAGAAGAGTCTATCCAAAGATATGCATTGATATTCCCCCTTGATGTGTGCTCTATGGATGTGTTCAAGGTTTTTTTTTATTTTTTATTTAAGTTTGTCATCTTCTTATCTACATGGCACATTCAGTTCAGCTCTTGGTTGGGAGAAGGGCGGGATGCTACTAAGTATTTGCTGACAGCCCGATAGCCAAACTTACTTGTCCAGGCTGCCACACAGCCCGAGTGGTTGACAGACTCAAAGCATTGTGGAGCTAGTGGAGAGCTAACAAAAGTGGAAAGCTGGAAAATAACTGTTGAATTTGTAAATATGAATGATTATAACAGAACACATCCTGTGTCATTATGGATTTATTTAACAAAGTCTCCAAAAAGGCACCGCAGTTTAAAGTTGGATTAAAAAGATTCTGAATGGTTTATGATCATTAAACTTAATCATTTGCCAATTTTATAATAATAATTAGTTACCGCCACTGACATCCAATATTTTTCGTGATATGCCTTTCCCTAGTGTGATCATTTATCTCTATTGTGACCAGCTTTAAAAAGTGTGGCAATTCAGAAACGCATATTAAGACGTGGTCTGACAACGCCTTGTACAAACTAGCTTGCTCAGTGTACCCCAGTCTTATCCTCGTCCTACACCACTCCTCTTTGGCCCTATTAACTCTCATCCGTCGCTATTTCCGTCCCCATAAGGCTGTTCTGCCGAAGTGGAGGTCAGCGAGCCTGAGTGCTGGTGGCTCAGCTGCTGTCATTATAGGATTAGGAGATAGTGGGTCACCAGGCAGACAATGCACAGGCTGAGAGAAGAACAGAGTATGAGAGGTCCTACAGATGCAGGGCTCAAAATTCCAGTGCATATACACTGAAGTGTATATAAAATTTGAGTTGTATATGTAATTCTCATTTCTACATATTATTTCACTGTACAGTTTGAGAAAAATGAAGGGTAAATCAGCTAGTTACACTATAGCACATTGACAACTTTTACATATTTGAACAGTCTAAAAAGAAAATTTTGCATTGGTCAATGTTGGATTTCTTGTTGTTGCATCCGACAGTGGCAATGGTATTACTGGTTCCCCTATGTTACTATTTTTCATATTGTGTGCACAAATTAAATGTCTATTACCCTACTAAAACTAAAGTAAGAATGGCAGTTTTAAAGGCCTTAACATGCTTGAAAACTCATTCAAACTTTTTTACAGTTTTAATTAGAGTCCAGGCCTGAGGACATCTACATCTCAATATTGACCCATGGTCCATAACGGAAAGTGAGCCATGTGTGACAAACATAATTTAACATCAGCTAAGCCAGTATTATTAATGTTCACAACCTGTGGCTGCAACCTTAAAATTAAATGAGCAGACATAATGGTTTTTGCATCAAACTACTTGCTCAGATCGGTAAGTCTTAACTAGAACTGTGAATTCAAGCACAAATTACTGAATAGATATGGATAACAGTTCAAACAAATGTTCCCAAAAATGGAACACAATTTTTGATGGATATATTTTATGGCAAGGTGTTGTATTTGACTTCGTTATATTGTTCAGTTGTGCCTAATAAAGTGGCCATGCTGAATTTACACATTATTTCCTGTATTGTGTGAGCTCATGCATTCTGTGTTCTCTAACTTTCTCATCTCACTATTCTCCATTTCTTTAAGTTGACTGTGGCTTTCACTGCTGATCAAACAAGGAAGTTAGTAACATGTCGAAACAACTACAGCTGCTGCAGGTGTAATATGAGCCGACCACTTGGAGTATTACTATAAATCAGTTTGACTTAATAGGATTAACACACTTACCACTTCACATACTGTTAAAATATCTGGCAAACTCAGACTATGAATGATGAACCAAATTGTTTCAAGATTAGAATTGTATATCAT
Organism: Serranus cabrilla; assembly: GCA_903364295.1. NCBI lineage: Eukaryota > Metazoa > Chordata > Actinopteri > Perciformes > Serranidae > Serranus > Serranus cabrilla. The sequence continues at coordinate 81,568 of CAFUXE010000607.1, forward strand.
ACAAACTTGAAACCCCCATTTTGCATACCTTCACCCCACTAAATGTACTTTCTCCATGTGTGAAGAAGAATTAATTGATAAGCTATAGGTCATTGCAACTGACAGAAAATTAAAGGCACAAAACTTGAGTGGATTGCTGTAATAGAAATAGAGGACTCAAGGCGTGGCACTTCCTTGCATGCTCTGCTGCGTCTTGTTGACAGAACTGAAACTAGCAATGTGGACTGTTGAAGGAAGGTATGACTGTGGAGTTAGACTCACTCCTTGGTCATCCAGTCCTTCTTCATATAATCTGAATGTCAAAATGAGACGACCAATTTCAGTAATTTGCATGAGGTTCATTCTCTATTAATTCAAATAGGCCTTACTTTTTCCCCATAGAACTTACATATTTATCCCTGTATGTCTACAACTGCACCTTAACAATTCTAACATGCCACACATCCAGTAACCACATTTGCTGAAGATTACTAAAACCATATATTATTTAGGGTAAAATGTTCCGATTAGATTCAACGGTTGACAATAATCCACCTTCTTCCATTCAGTAGACAGCCATGGACAATTAACGTACATACTGTTATGTAAATGTGATATGAACACATAATAAGCTTTAACAGACAGATAAAGATACTAAAGCTGTCTTAAACAATGTTTCCAATCTCACCAGCACATCACGGCAGATGTCCTTGAGCTCTTTCTCAATCTTTTCCCGGTACTCTTTGGCCATGGCCTTCTTCCTTTCGCTGCCCTCGGCCTTCTGCTCAATGCTGGAAACCACACGCCACGAGGAGCGACGAGCACCCACAACATTTTTGTAGGCCACCGACAGCAGGTTACGCTCCTCGTTTGACAGCTGGTCACTGTCCTCCGTCACAGCCTTCATTGAAGCCGCCATGTCATCATAGCGCTCCGCCTGCTCGGCCAGTTTGGCCTTTTGCACCAGTTCCTTCTGGGGTGCCTCGCTCATGACTGCTCACTGGACAAGGAAAAGCAGAGAAGAAAGTAGAACAGCTGGTGGTCAATTTAGGGAGTGGCAAGAAGACAATGACTGTCAGTGAGCACCAAAGCAAGAGTGAATTGCCAATATGTTTGAATTAGAAAATTGATGTGCAACTTTGTTCACTAAATAGGAAAGTGCAGTAAGTACAGTTGCACTAAAATTATTATATAGTTATATACTGGTGTGACTGTATATGTGTGGTTTTGTTATGTTTGTTGTTACAAATGAATAAATATAATGTTGGAAAAAATATAGTTATATACACATATACACACACCTGTAGGCTTGTCAGCATGGTGCTTTCACAATACTAAATGTTACGTGCTATAGGTTGGTAATAGGTACAAGCAAATACATAATATAAATGGAGTTTATGTGAAGAATTTAAACACACACACACACCATACGCAGGAATTCTCTTCACTAGATCAATAGCCTACATCCGTTTGACCCATCAAAAATAGCCAGAGGGGTTCTGCAGAATCAATTACTTTTTTCCATTACAGTGCATGTAGTGTGGTGTGTCCAAAATCTGTCCTGATATACGGAAAAGCAAATTTTACACCACCACAGAAAAATTACTAGAAACACTGCTAACACAAAGCAGTGTGACGACTAACCCTCATTGGATGTATTCATCACTTTCTACACTGCCCTTGGTCCAACATGCGTTTCTTTAAAGAAAAACACTTTACACTACTTTGGGGATATATGTGACATGTGTATTAGTATTACCGCATTACCTACAACAGTCCAATCTAACAAAAGAAACAGGATTTGGCCAATTTGTAGGAACTAACCGTTTCAACACTGAAAGGCCTCCCTTGGCCATTATGCAACAAGACCCATGGTGTGTTTGCATTTTAATCGAGAAATAATTAAACTCAAAAATGAACGTCGTTGTTAGCGTGACATGTCACATGTGGCAGTGAATATTTTTGGGCACAAGGTACAGATACATGCAAGAATAACCTGATCTTACATTGCTGGCTAGGGGTAGACGCCTTGTTCTGTCTGCCACACACACACACCACACCCACTCCTGTACCTGTGTTCGCCCTACAAGCGAGAACGCGGAAACTAAAGTGCAAAATTGAAGCGGACTACTGTGATTACGTCAGTATGTAAACGCCAACAAGAACCGTAACTAGTAATGACGAGAAACATCGTATGCAGCAAATGAAAAGCAACCGCTACTGTTAGGTCCTCGTGACCCGTTTCCAGTATGGCGCCGACTATTTCCTGAAACGAAGCAGCCAAGCAAGGCAGCTTTCAGAAATGGGCTAGGGGTCAGTGGCGTAACTATATGGCGTTCAGGGAGTGCAGCGGCACTAGGGCCCGCAACGCTGGGGCGGCGTACGACGGGCTTGTGATTTGTTGTTCGAGAATGAGAAGAGCCGACTCCTGACGGGGTGAGCCGAAGCTCCGTTGAGAATCCATGCAGGCAGGGGCGGGACTTAATTTTCACATGCGAGGACAGACTAGGATGATACCATTATGTGAAAGAAGGAAGGGGTGAGACGCTCCAAAGACAGCAAGTGTAGTGGTAAGGGCCAGGTACATACGGAACGAAATTCAATACAAAAACATTTTTAATCCAATACTACAGTCTTAACAGAATGAAATAATTATTATTTCCTTATGAAAAACTCTGAATGAAACGAATATGTCTCATTTTTTATATAGTCATATTGATACCTAAATAGCAAGTTGTTAGTAGAATTAGTATGCATTATTTCTCTAATATCACTCAGATCGATGTAAACTACCGCCTTCAGTGGTGTTTTCAATAAAGAATTACAGTAATCCTTAATATGTATTGGACGTGTATAAGTCAATAGCCCCGCATCCCGCAAGAAAGGTTTGGTACACCGAAACAATACAATGCAAACTGTACTGAAATAGGGCCTGTCATTAGTATCAAGCACTCAATGCCGTGGAATCATAATTACGCCACTGCTAGGGGTTATACCTATGATTGTAGCGAACGTTACTTTGATAATATAACAAGCAGACGCATTTTCAAAGGTTTCTGCTCACAATAAACCGAAAAATGATTAGTTCCGTTAGTTTACGCGACGCCAAGCTTTCAAAATGGTGTACATCTGCGTTTAGCTACCCGTCTGGCGGCATATAGGAAATGAGTCACTTACATGAAGCAATTGTAATTTTAACGTATTAGTAAATGCATCACAATCAACCTAACTGTAGTCGACACAAAACGTCAGCAAATATATTTGATCCATTACATTACAGCGGCACGGATGGTATTAGACCCCCCAGGCATTGTCAGAAATTTTGTAATATCACAGAAGCCACAACCAAGATTAAGATAATACCCGAAGAAAAGGAGACACATTTACGAAACATTCATTACTCCTCTTAAGACAGTGTAGCCTTTACAGTAGCCTGGTTATTTGTTAACCAGGGAGAGGCACACCTTACCAATTAGCTTAATCTATCAAATGATTCCATCTAAGAGGTTAAACGTCTGTAGCTAACACGGAATATCAGAGCTCCAACCTTCGACCTGACCCTCCTTCCACGTCTGCTATACCATGTTAAAACCAGCCATTAGACATATCCCAAACTGTAGCTAAGCTAGCCATTGTTCTTTGGTCCGATGATTGTCGCCGCTACATGCAGCCCTACAGTTAAGTGGAGGCGAGGCGCTTCCGTTCTACCACATTTTTTTACTCTTTAGTTAGAAGATCAAACTATAAATTACGCAAAGCAAAAAGTGCAGTTTTTAAACTTTTGAGTCCTTTCATACCTGGGTACTAGCAGATAGCAGTGATTTCGGCGTGCCAAGCTACAGCTGATTCTCTCAGCCCGTCTGTCTGAATGCAGTCCACGGGGTTTCCCTCCAATCACACCAGTCCAAGGCACGGCCAGAGCAGGGGGAGCTGACGTCAAACGTTATCAAGGCAACCGAACACGAGACATTGTGGGAGGTGTAGTCCGCCCCCTCCATTACCATTACGGGAAGATGGTAACAAATTATTGCAAATAATGGAGTCAGTATTTGCACATTTTAATTCCAAACTCTTTGATGTAAATAAGTTACAATTCCAAATGCATTACAGGCACTTCTGATTAAATTCAATGTGTCATTGTCATCTGAAAGTCATCTGAGCAAGTAGCAAAACAAATTTATGAAACCTCAACCTGAAACATTAGTAACTGATATGTAAATCAACATCAAATCAACAACTTCCTCTTTTCAACACATTAAATATATAAAACACTGTTGCAAATTTTGTTATATCTATGCAGAATACACTGTAAGTGACTAACACAGAAAGGAATTCTTAATCCTTGAATGCTGTCCATGATATGGGTCCTGTGACGTAGATCACAGTTGCGAGGAGCTTATTGGTGATGGAGTTATATTTTATCTAAAGACCACAAAGCTCCTGAGCCAGCAGAGTGATGTTTCTCTAACAAAATAAGTCTTTTTCCACACAGTGATGAAATGTCTGGGATGGCTGAAGATGCTGAGGGCATCACAAACTAGAACACAGGACACAGTGCTACAGTATATCTTGCCTAATAGAAACTACTATTTCTGCATTCTGGTTAGTATCCAAGGGGAGAGAGTGAAGCTATTTTTGCCCTGTCACATGTTTTCCCCTTAGGCCAAGATTTCAAGCTTGTAACCTATTTAAGGGCAGATCAGATAGTGCTGGCTGAAGAACTGCACTGACAACAGTTAAAAAAAAAAGAAAAGAAAGAAAAAAGAATGTGAGTCTTCTCTCGGTTGTAAAGGTGTGGTGCAGGAGGTTTGTAGTGTCAAACTGGGAGGGTTTGAAGGAAAGGAATTTTAAAGACCACATTACCAGTAAAGTGGGTTCAGGCATGCGCAGCCGCACACACACATACACTGCACACACACAAATTGAGACCATAGTTGAATTGTTTCCAAGCAACATTGTAACATTCATCAGTTAAGTTGAATGGCTAAACATTCGTTTTAAAAATTCAGTGTTCAGAGCCTCACTATAATCTGTATTCTATACCAAGATCACATCCAGGGAGGAATCTTGTACACATAACATTAATATCTATTCTTATCCAAATGTTGGATTAACCAACAAATAAATAATTTTCCATGACCATAGAAAGCAGAGGCTTGTTTTTCATTGGATTTGTCATCAGTGATGGTTTAGAAAAAGTTTGGACCTTGCCAAAATACACAGAAGTCTTTAGAGCCCCAAATCCAAAATGGCTGCCATCAACCATTTTGGAAATTATGTTGTGGATGGTTTGGCCTACAATATTTTACAAGAGTGGTTTATTGGTTATTTTTGGGGTTGTGGAATTCATAATTGATCTTGTTTGTTGATTTGACCCATCTTTGACCTTCAAATCCAAGATGGCTGCCAATTTTCAGCTCTGAATGGCCAATTTCTCCAACACCTCATACAGTAGAGCCTTTAAATGCTGAGTTATGGACAATACAACTACAAGTAGTCAGGGACACAGGTTGTTGTTTAGACTTGATTTATTTCATTTCTGAGTGTAGGCCATATACATACACAAACACACACATAAATACATATATACTACATGCATGGTTTTTAAAAACTGAGTATCATTAACGGTTTCTAAGAGGTTTACGTGATTACGAGGCAGATTAGTGACAAAAGCCATTTTAGGATCTGTCATTTTCTCTTAGTGATTTAGGAGTCCTCTTAACTTCTTTTAATTTTAAAAAGAGTTTCTACACTAGGAAGCTTTATAAATATGACCCCTGATTGATGGGATGCTTCTGAGATAGTTTCGGATTCCCTGTCTCTGCAAAGGGCCTCCTAATGAAGCTCTTTTCCACCAACATATAACAAAATCGTTTGCAAGCGCTAAAGAAAACAACAAAATTACAGCTTTGCTTGACTTAAAGTGCGAACTGTGACGACATCATTGGTTGTTCTCTATGGGTTGGAAAGAGAAGAAGGAGAAGTCAAGTGGGATATTGTAGGGAAAAAATAAATATTAAAGTAAATATGTGTCATAAGAGATCAAAAGGTCACAGGTAATCATGCTGGCTGGTTTACTCAATCACAAGGTTTCAAGGATCGTGAATGAGACTGGGTCAAGAATTAAAGTTAATTTAGTAGAGAGGGGTCTCAGAGGGACAGTTGGGCTCCTGGTCACCAGCCCAGTTACCCTGTTTGGTTGGATAAGTGTAATAAGAGACCTGGTGGTTCCAAATTACACTATTTGGCTGTTTATGGAAACAAATGATATGCATATCTTGCATCAATTTAACAATTATTTTCATGCAGTCACACTAATGAGGAGTCATGATGATGATGAATGAGTCGACAGGAGGGTGAGCTGTAACTATTCTTAATGTGACAACCATCTTTTTCAGTCTTTATGCCTGTTTTATTTAAATTCTAATTGGTGATAAAGTAATGATTTCAACCCAGATTATTTAGGTCTAATATAAGATAATGATTTATTAGTCCCACAGTGACTAAAATTGCAGTACTACAGTTGCACATAGGATAGCCCAATAACAAGAGGCATCACAAAAACAAACCTAAAAAAACATAAATTAAGTAGCCTAAAATTAAAAACATGAAAAACTAAATATAGCCTAATCAGCAGACAGAGTGAACAGTATTGCAATGAACAGTTTTTGGTATCTGTTGTCTACTGATTGTAAAGTCTGACAGCAGCAGGTACCTGCAGTATCTCTTCTCCCAACTTCAGTGTCACCTTCAGTAACAGACTCAGTCACTGAAGTCACTGAGGGAGCGGTTTATAGTGCGGGCATGAAACAGCACGGTAAGAACGCAACCCAGCATAAATGTATTGGATGAGAAACAGGAGGGGTCTTGCTCTCTCACCAGGACTAAAACATAGAATATTAATTACAATACTCTGAATATTATAATTATGGGGTCTAGAGCATCAACTGAAAGGACTCGAGCAGAAGTTGATGAAGTGTGAATTATTATACTGATTAATTTCTACCTTTACAGCATGGCGCACATGAGTGTTCACTGTATTATGATAGTGATAATAATGGTTTCAAACAGGTGATGAATAAGTATTACACTAATAATCTGCACAGTAGATGGGAGCTCAAAAGGCCATTAAACACCGTAAAAGGAACCACATGTGGAAGTTTCAACACGATCAACAAACATACAACTTAGTAATGGTTCGTATTAAATTAACACCTTTATTGAAAGGTTATACATAACATTGTATAATGAGGAACTGATTATTGCAAAAGTAAAAACATGGCTCAGTGATGCAACATTAGTGGTTAATGACCAGTAGGTCCAAATGTCTTCAAAACAGTTCCTTTATACAAACTAACTCTCTGCCTGTTAGCATGCAAGGAAAAGAAACTAATACATATAAGAACCCAAACTAACTTACAGTTTAGACATTAACTGTAGGTTAAGGGTCAAAATACTTTTGCACCACCATGATGGTTAACACTAAAGAGTGTGAGACTGCATTTGGGATTGATTTAACATATGCCATAGAGATCCCAGTGTGTGATAAAAAAAGTGATTCACTTAACCATTATTAAATACTACAGAAGTGCATGCAATTGTGCCACATACATGTTACAATGATTAACTGGGAGCAGGGAAGTAGAGTGTTAATGTTATCATGGCGAAAAAAACTAACTTGTTTTATGCAGTTATGCCACTAATAATTACCTCACTGAAGGGTTTGCTATGGGTAGACTTGCAGTGCCCTCTCTGGTCAACTTTTACAACTCACATGCACATGAGAAAGTTACACAGAAGACATAAACTAGTAATGTCTTTAAAATCCAAGGATGTGCTATGCAATGCACAATTTCAGTACCCGTGTAGCACAATAAGTTTATTCATCATATCAACAAAAACTATAGACCATAGTCTTGAAATTTTAAAAATGATCCATGGAAGGAAAAAAAAATCAGGTCAGATCAGAAGTAAATCTGAATCTATTTAAAAGAAGACACTGTTTTGAATAAGTGTGTTTGCAAGCACCCTATAAACTCCAGTCATTCTGAATGAACTGTAATTATGAGCCCAATCCTGGCACATTTAAAATTAGTTTCAGTCAAAAGTCAATACGGGGCTTCCCATTTGATTTTATTTGGATACAGATAGAGACGAGTATTACAACCTTGTCCAGCTGAGCCAGTGTCAATTACCATTTCTTTCCATATTCCACGTCTGTCCTGAAACAGCGGGAGACCTGAGATGGTGAAATGGTGGTAGGGCCCATGGACAAACTGGTGTTTTGAGCATAACATTTTGAAACGATCAGATAGAAATACTGCATACATTAGCTCTCAGTATGGGTAAGTGAGGATGGTTGAAAATAAAAATCCAATATGGAAGGAAACACACCAGGGCAGGCAGATCCAGCATCTCCCCTGCATATAACTAAATTAAGCAGCATCGGGAATAATAAAGTTCCACTTAAGATATTTTATCTACAAAATTGCAAAATGTAGAAGCCTACCATGAATCCATCACGCCTCCACACTGACCAACTCTGGGGGTATTGAGGACTTCGGATGTTTGCTTTCAAAATGTTGCTTAAAGGTCTTCGGGTCAGGCACTTGCGTCTGAAAGTGTGGGAAAGAAAAAAGTGAAAAAATGACAAAACATACATTGAACTCACATATGACAAGCGCTTGAATAAAAATGGTTTCGATATACTAGGCATCCGGCTGAGTCTTTGACAACATGGTCTAGTCTATTACACAACATTAAAAAGGCCAACCTGTTTATACTATTTCAGAACTTCGACAAGTGAGATGCTTTTTGTCAGAAATCAAGATGACAGTATAATACTTTATAGGCTATGGTAAATATAATACCACATTGCATCTGGGTTAAAGTCAGCCATCCCCTGGTAGAGATTTATTTAAATATCATCTTTAAATGTGGATTTACAGTAAACTAGCATGAGGACATGGGAAATACTCACCCTCAAATGAATGTAATCCTACCTCTACAAAAGTAATCTAAGGTAACATCAGTGCAGAGTCAGGCCCTTCAAATCTTGGACGCAACCTGATCAAATTTCTCCCGTCTGATTGCTGCTACAGAACACTCCACGCCAAAGACACAAAAAGACAAACAAACTAAGAATATAACGTGTAATATAACACAGCAGCCACTTTACAAGTGAATGATATATTTCCTATATACTTAACTATCCACCTGCCTCATGTATAAAGCCAACCTTTACATGAATTAGTCCATATTTATTCCAGCACTCTTTGCACTCTGCACCATTGCAGAAATTAACATATTGTTATACATTTCAGTGTTGTTTTCATTTGGACTCTATGTGGATCTTTTTCACGTTTATATCTGCACATAGTAGTCAAATGTTTTATATTCATCTAATATTTATCTTTGTTCAGCTTTGTTGTCCTTGTTTTTAGCTGTATGTCTATTTCCATGTAGGTGCTCTGAGAGCAACAAAGTTAAATGTCTTGTGTGTGTGTGTGTTCACACTTACATGATCGTTGAAGTTGATTCAGATTTTTCCTGAAAGCAGAACAGTAGTTTTGGTTGTTACTCGTTCTGGTGATTGGTAAATCTGGGTAATGTCATTATCATTTAAGCATTCCAATACCCATACTACCATACTATTTAGTTTGCTACAAAAATTATTTCTATGCATCAATACACAGTATGCCGAATGCAGTCCAGCATGTTTTTCTGACCTACTCTCTCTCTCTATATATATATATGTGTGTAAGCTAGAGGGTGAAAGTTCAAGGCGCCATGTTATGATGAAGTAGTATGCATACTGCAAGTACATACTTTATATGCGTTATTGAAGCTGAAGTAGATGCCAAAAAAAGGTATGTGACCTAGAATGCAGTTCAAGCTGGAGATGTTTCACTCACATAACATTTCTCTACAACAGTGGAGCAACGCCAACACACCGCTCTTGTCTTACACACAACTCTTTCTCTCTGTAGCTGTAGTAACAGACCAGGATCCTGGAGGCCGGCCTTCCAGCTCTGCAGTTTCATTTGCACTTGCCGAAATGTGACTCATACATGCCAGTATGATGCTGTGCTGAGGTCAGCACATGATGCTAAAGTTTCCGAACAGACAAAGAATATACAAGTATTGATTATCAGTCAGCTATGGCTTATTTTAACCAGTGCTTTGAGCACTGTGGTTACCCACTGCAGGGCTAAAATGATATATGATGTGAGGTGATCTGATACTGGTCTTGCCTTTTATATTATATATATCTCAGCTCTGGAATATGTGTCGCCACTTTGCCAACTGATTTCCATCCAAACGTAATTTTACTCTGCGTTTTCCGCCTAAGCACATACCCGGCACACTTTGCACGTGTACATTAAAGCAGCCTGAGCTGCTGCCTTCTGGTCATGGCCTTTGTGCTTCTTGATGTCTGTCTGCTTTCTGGCATTCTTCTGCTGGGACTGGAACTTCTGGTGCCCACGGGCCATATCTGATTTCAACACCTGAAAAAATGAAACAAGAATTTGATCAGTACAACACCACAAAGAAGTTGATCAGACATAAACAACAAAAGACAATAAAACATAGAACCTTCTGGACCTTCAAGTCGATTGGAAAGGAAAACATAAAGCACAGAGATTGAAAGATGCACACCTTGATGATTAAAAATCTAAGCATAGCTGTCTTACAGGATCAATAGACTTCAAAATGTGCAAGGCAGCAGTGGCTGTGAATCCTGAAGAACTAGGTTAATTGCCATTTTTTTGGGTCACATGGATAAGGCAATTAACTTGGAAATTTCCCCAAAGAAAATCCCACTGCACATATTCAAAGTTGTTATAGACAGAATACTAAAACTAGGTCAGTGAGATGTTTATATGAACTTTGTCTCTGACTGAGAGTGACAGGACAGACTGCTACTCTCTATCAATACATTGGTGTCAATCAGAAATCCCCACAAACCGTGTGTGTGTTAGAAAAAAACATCCATTATTCTCTTCGCTTTTATCCTTATATGAACTTACTCAGCAACCTTTTCTGTTAAAAATGCTGAGCACCCATGAGCACTGTGGGTGATGTTATGCATCGTCTGCCGAACCTTAGCAAAGCTATGTGAAAAGACTGATTTAGCAGTAACGTTAGCTAATTTTAGCTATCCACGGAGCAATAGTTTAAGAGCGCCGGTTGCAAATGGATGCTGGAGAAGAGAGGGTCGTCCAAGGAACACAAAACTTAGCTCTTTAAGTACATTCATATAACAAATATTACAGACATTAAATATCCTACTCACTTGAATCAAGAGAGGCAAGCATATTAGCCGGATGCTATCACTTACGAAAGGTGAGATAGAATAGTTTGGACAACACGAAGATAATATATTGATTTCCTGGACCTTCCGCAGTTGACAGTGATTTGTCCTCCCTACGCTAATGCGCATGCCCAAATCCGACATTATGCTGCCTTCAAGTGTTGTTAGGAGTCGTGACTTTTAAGATCACAAACACTCCTTGCTGGTGCTGCGTTAACATGGATGGGATGGAAACATTTCTGACAGTACATAAACGCAGCAACAGTACCATTCTCTCAGGAAGAGCTTCAAGACCATCACAGCAGTAAACAAACAAACTCAAACGAAAATCAATGACGAATGTATCAAATGTTTATGAGGGTCAAGCAGCCCTTTACCAGTCCAAAAATATTTGTACTTATATCTTGCATATCCAACCACATTTGTGGTACATATTTGAATAGGATTTCCTGTCTGGATGGTGCAAAATGAAATGCCTACCACAAGATGTCATTGTACAGACAACAATAAAACTAAACAATAAGTTTACTCAGACCAGCCACTATACCTTCTTCCTACTGTATAGTAACACCTGTAAAATAAAAATAATGATATTTATAATATTGCCTCTTACATTCCTGAACTGAAACTTCCAGCTTGATTCGCTTGTGAGATTTTAATAAACGTTTAAAAAAGTCTAGAAAGAACGTCTGTGAGGGTCTACTCTTGTTCTCATCTGTAGTTTTATAGTTTTAAGTTCTTAGACATAACACGTTGACACTGCACTTATCATCCTCTATATAAATGTAGGGTACTGTTTTGTTGTAATTTTGTGTTGTTAAAAGAAAAGGAGCATTGGGGCAATTTGTGAAATTGTATTATAATAACTATTCTCATTATTTTGACTTTAGACTCAGTTATGAGAATAAACGCAGATTTAACCTTTTAATTTTTTTTGCAACAGACTTTCTGCGCGTGTGTGACTCAGCACCGCTCAGCACTGAGAGGCGCGCGTACGTTGCGTTCATGGAAGATACTAATGTCTCTCATGTCTTTTTTTGTTAGAGGTGACAATTTATCGATCACATCTGATTATTATTCGAAACGAAAGAAAAATGCCCTCGGCTACCTTACAATCTATAACCAGCGTTCGCTCGGTTTAACCATTACTATACCAGAAATACTTTTACTCAATATTCCCCTGCTCATCTCCGTTGCTGCCGCTGTTGTGGCCATAGGTTAAGGCATGAGAATTGTCTGAGCAGCATGAAAGCATGTTTCACATGCCAGAAGCGTGAGGATGGTGTTACCTGAGTTTCATAGTTTTGGCGCTTAGATTTGACGAAACTAGGACTGTTTACAGAGCATGCATGTCATTTAGTGGGTGTGTCCTGTAGCACCACGCACCCGCAGGTGGACCTACTTGGCTCATTTTTCTAAACGTTTCTTGTCTCCTCGTATGGTGTTCTCGCGTCTCCCCATGCACTCCACGGGAGGAGGTACTATAAGAGACATGGGACGTACCCGAAACTGAATTTTAATAACGGCGAGTCCACCTTTCGCTCATTTTAGGCCACGCCCCTCCCTGTTCGCCAATTGTAAAAAGACTGTACCATCCTTGCAGAAACATCCACCCTATCAGAAAGGCCACATTCGCTTCCTTGTTTATCCTGCCTCTTTAGTACCCATCTCTCAATTTAGCCTCACACCTTCTCCAAACAGGATACAAACCCGGCACGTGCACGAAATGTAGAGAGGCTGCGGGTTGTTTTATGTAGATATAGGCTCAGATTTTACCTGACGCTTAAAACATGTAAATGTATCTGAGTACGCAAGATCATTGAGGATTGTATTTGTTATTTTCACCAATAGGTTAAATAGAACCAGCCTCGTGAACGCCTAGTTTACTCAGTCTCCCACACAAACTTACCTGCACAAACTAGAAAGTCCAGTTTCTGAAGCAAGTCCTAGAATACACCGGAGAGTCCTTGAGGCAAAATGGACCTCGACAGGTAAGAGAAATTCATTAATAATGCTGAAACTAACTTCTGTCAGTTTCACTACAATGTTTACACGTTCTTAAACATTTTATATGTTGTATTAGTTTATCATGTAAAAACTAAACAAACAAACAAAACTTTATGTCTTAGCATCTTTCTCTATCATGGACTAGTACTTCTAATAAAAGGCCATAAACTCATCACATACACTACAGAAATGACCCAAATTAAGATATTGGTTATATTACAGTGACTGCATTTAAACAAAAACCCTGACTGTGATTAATTCTAGTTAAACGTTGCCATTTTTATATGTGGTATAATTATTGTTAATAGGCAAGGCAAGGCAAGGCAAGGCAAGTTTATTTATAGAGCACAATTCATACACAAGGCAATTCAAAGTAATATTAAAGACTGTAACCTATAATGTGTTCCCTTCTTTCCAACCTTTCTGAATGATGTCTCAAAATGGATTATTTAGAAATAACTTTAATGTCCGCTCAACATTTTCAGAAATTAATCAGTACATCTTTTTGTTATTTAAATTAGTTATACATGAGTGAACTTACATAAACACGCCTCACATTGGAGCAGTCAATTAGACTGAAGTTTGGTGAGAAACAGCCTGGGGCAAACTTGGTGGCTTGGCAGACGTTTCTGTTTATGACACATTGGCTTTGCAGTAACCACACTGCGTATTGTCTCTTCCTATTGTCCTGTTGTTCTCTCAGCAAACGGCTGGTGGTGGTGGTACCAAATGAATTGCTGGTGCCGTCTCGCAGAGTGTTCAGTAGCGAGGATGAGGCGTGGAAGAACTACCTGGAAAACCCACTGACTGCTGCCACTAAAGCCATGATGAGCATAAATGGAGATGAAGACAGTGCAGCAGCACTGGGACTGCTATACGACTACTACAAGGTGTGGAAAGCTTGACATTACAAGCAATATAGTCTGGCTATAATAAGATGATCATCACATAATATGTTCTGATTCATATTTATGTATTTGCTATAACCCTGTCAGGTTCCCAGAGAAAAGAGACATGCCTCCAGTGGAGAAAAACCCACAGACCCCTCTGCTATTGGACCTGATAACTGTGGGAGCTTGGAGATGCTAGATAACCATCTTCAGGCTCTCAGGTCCATGCCTGTCAACCTCTCCTTAAACCACACCACTGCAGAACATCACGGCTCCAAGTATGGAGCCACCTGCTTTGCAGGAGACACCAGAGGGAAAGATGGTAAAGGTGGAGGTGATGCAGCTCTGGCTCTGGTCAAGACAGAGGGCCAGAAGTCTATGGGATTGTCCTGCTCTGGAGGTTCCTACCGAGAAGAACCCAGAGAGCAGATCAGGATGGCTTACGAGCAGAGCCACTATGATTTGTCCTGCACTGGGTACTTGAAAGATGAACAGAGAAGCTCTCCAGACAGCACGTACGAGGACACTGTAGAAGGAGAGGTGAGACTTGTTATACAAGGGGGATGAGGGTCCCATTTGTAGGATTGCTTTGCTCCGCAAGTGAGTGTCCTGCATTTCTCTTTATGACACACACACTATATAATATTCTTTAACAGATTTACCACAGAAGTCCCACCTCTGGAGTCGATGAATACCAATACAGCCTCCCAAAGTGAGTTAAAAATCAGAGAAGTGAAAGTGCTGAACATATTTTTTGGGTGTGCGCAGGGTATTGTGATGCATAAGACTTTAATAGGTGTTAAAAGATAAGACTCGCAATATTCTATATTTTGGTGATATCAACATATTGACCGAAACCAAGTCGGCTGCTCAGAAGCCTATTTTATGACTTTCCCAGCATTTCCATGGCTCTCAGCTCCAGGCTGATTCATTCCTACTGAAGATGAACAAGAACCCTTTTAACCTTTTAATAAAGATCCATTGATTTCTTACGTAGCTAGGTAGTTTTTAGCATAGGTTACTCATAGGAACTAAATGGTGATTGTTGGGAACTATTTTCAGTTGTGGATGAATACACAATTGTTATAGTGAGAATTTTTCTGTAAAGCAGCAGGACTGGATTTTGTGGGAACAAAGTCATGATGTCACGTGTCATGTGATCAGAATGGAGGGACATGTCAGCCAGTACAATGATGTGGCCCATTGCTGTGTTTTTAATAGTTATTAGGAAACAATGGAGGGCTGTAGAGGAATACGATCTATCAGACTTTGGACTAAGACACAATATTTGTTCGTAGATCAATTGGGCCTCATGCGTAAAGGATGTTGATGATGATGATCTTTTAGTGGAATTTGCTCACAGTAAGAAAAACATTATCAGACTACGAAGCACCTATTGCTTCTTCTGATGCTACGTTTACGATGTAAAAACACTAAACTACTTATTCCAGACAGAAATAAAAATTGAACATCTATGCTGGTTTGTATGTACACAGAATTGTGGTTTATTCTTATATCGGAGGAGATACTGTATCATCATGACGTTTTCCCACACATGTTGTTTACAGTGTCGGCTTCCAGTACTGTCTGGATGCTAGCATGTCGCTGCGGCCGCGGCAGGGGGAAGGACCCATGGCTTACATGAACCGGGGCCAGTTCTATGCTTTGACACTGTCAAAGGCCAGCTTCAGATCATCTGCACATCAGCCTCGAGGGAAAGTGCGGGTGAGTGGACCAATGCCGTCACATGGGCCTGATGGGGGCCCATCCAGTAATGATCAATGCACCATGGGAGACTCTGAGCGGCAGCGGGACAGTATTGTACAGGTGAGGGAGGGGAGAGAGTCAATGGAGACGTGTAGAAGTGCAAGTTGAGGGTTTTAAATTGAGCTTTTTGTTGGGTTGGGAGGAAATGTTTTTTTTTTTTATTATTATTTTAATGTTTTGACCTGATTATAGTGTAATATATCTTTTCTTCTACTTCAGAGTGTTATCATGGTTGTCTTTGGAGAAGATAAGTGCAGAGATGAGCAGCTGAAGAATTGGAAATACTGGCATTCCCGCCAGCACACTGCCAAACAGAGAGTCCTGGACATTTGTAAGATGATTATTGTTGACAGGCCTGCCTGCTACATTCATGGCTCGAAAGGGTTTGTAAGTAGAAAAGAAAAAGGCTTAATTACAACAATGGCACATGGTTTTGTTTCAAATATCATAAACTCGACCTTAGAGTTGCAGGAGCTGCAGTAGGATCTCGTCACATATCCTGAGGTGAAACCAGGCAGAATTTGAATAACTGTCAATCCTTGATTCCCACAAAAGCATTGTGCATAGACAGCCAATGGGTCTGCATTTGCATAGACGTTTAGAGGAGAAATAGGTGGGGGCCTGGACTGAAGCCACATCCTGTACAATCAGCAGGAGACAGGCCTCAACTTGTGGTTGAAAACTCAGTGGAATGAGGCAGAGATGTTAGACACTGTTGTCTGTGGCAAGTTCATGTCGGTACCATGGTAAAATCTATGACCTAATGTACCAGGAAATAAGCCTATGTGCTGAGAAGTTAAGAGTTTCAGGCGGTAACAATGGCCTTTTGGAAATGTTAACTGATAACCTCTGCCAAGGATTTTTAATGTTTTCAGAGCAGTTTACCGTGAGTAGGATTATGAAAAAACTCAGAATCACAGTGCAGATACACAAATTTTCACTTTGGTTAACATTGCAAGATAGGACATTTGTGCTGCATTCATGTGGTGTCTGAATAATCAGGAAAAATTAGTTTCTAGATCTCATTCATGGCACACTGTTTTGTTTGCTCTTCGTTGCCATGCAGTTACTGGAAACTACTGTTAAGGAGTTGTTTAAATGCCCTGAGCAATATGATACGACGCATGTTCTTTCTGGTGCTCTTGTTGTTGCCACATCATAATTTAAAGCTCAATAACACACCAAAGTTTTCTGACTCAGGAAATGGGAGGTGGAGCATGTGAATGCACCATCTTTTACAAAAAAGAAAAGATTAGGGTAAAGGCAATAAAAGCCATACACATTTTTGTATTCTTATTCTTTCCGATCCCATAAACATCTCCCCACTCCTCCAGATGTTTTTGTTGTTTGGGGCCTAAAGGTTTGAAACCACTGAACTAAACTACCAAAAAGCATGTAAAAATAGTAACTCACTGGCCAGCTACTGCAATAAATTGCTATTTATGCTAATGTACAATTTTATGGATCTTATATGCAGGACTTTTTTATTAACCATGCAGTATTTTATGTTGTATTGTTGCTTATGCCACAGTTTAGAAAGAGCCCTGAAGTTAAAGCTGACAAAAAAATGGAAACAGAAAAGAAAGTCTAATACCCACTTCAACATTTTCTTGTGATGTTTCCTTTTCATGCAGCCGACTACAAGGAGAGCTTCAGCACGATTGGGAACGTGGAGGAAATTGCCTACAACGCTGTCTCTTTCACATGGGATGTCAGTGAAGAAGCTAAGGTAAGAAAGCAACAGCAGAATAGTGTATATGCTTTTTAAATCAAATGAAAAAGCTTTCACTGTTCCACTCTGGGTGTAAACAAATTAGTTTGTCTTTGTTTTTGTTAGTACAAAACTCAGCCACTTGTAGGAAAGATTGCTTCATGAAACAGAATAATTGGTGGAGCACATGCCAGGCCCCTCCATCCACCATCCACCCCCAAGCCCTTTGTCCTCTGTGACAGAGGCAGCATCTTCTGTTTGGTTATTATTTGGAATGTCAGACATGCCAGGCACACTGCAATAGACCTTGAAAGGAGCCACTCACATTTCACTTTTGTAAAGGTTGGATAAAGACACACAACATGTAAACACATACACCCCCCCCCTACACACACACACACCAGCCTACCCTCAGGGTGTTTGTGCTCAGGAAGGCTGTGGCTCCCATTCAGCTCAAACGTAATGTGAACTCACCAAACAGCCTCATTGTAAGAAAGGTAATTGCAGCTTTGTGGATAAATATTTACTGTTTAGCATAAACCTTAATTCCAGTTTAATTGTGTTTAGGTGGCCGTATGGTGACACAGCATCAAACTGTGTCACTCAGTGACTCCATTATTTTGAGAGTGTTCTGTAGACCTTGTACATCTCAGATATCTCTTCAGTTCTCCTCATCGGCAGTTAAACAAACATGCAAACAGTCACATACATACTCCAGCTTTAGAACACTAATCGCTACAGCTCGCTTAGTTCCGTCAAGCAGTACTTACAGGGATTAAGGTGGAGGGATCCTGACTTCTTGTCCCTAAACACTTGATCCTACACATAATGCATCTTTCAAATGGAGCGTCTCTGCCTGGTAAACATTCACGTCTTTTTATGTCTCTGCGCTGGTGACAGGCATGTTATAATGTTTTCAGGTTTCTGTCCATCCGACCAATTCTTATGAATGCTATACCTTTGGAACACACTGAGGGAATTTCAGTACATTTAGCACAAACATCCACCTGGACTCAAAGGTGAACTGATTAGATTTGGGTGTTGGGGAGTAGTGAACTACATGTAATTAAACAAGAAGTTTAACTACATTTTGCAGTAGCTTGCTGGTAGTTCAACTACATTAATATTTGTGCAGTGATTCAAGTAGGTAAATGCTAAAGTTGTATACTGATAAACAATTATTAGATAGTATGAGCTTTGAGGTATTGAACAACTTTTTATAAGTAGCTTGAGTTGACCAAACTAGATTTCTCCCTGGGGTAGCTTTACCGTCTTTAAGTTTACTTTAAGTAATACTGGTCAGAGTGACCTTAGCGACCTTGAGTTACCAGAAAGTCATGTTTTGTAACTACCCTGGCAAGAGAAGAATAAAGGAATATAGTAAAATGTATATACAATGATAAAGTAAATATCAATGCTCTCCTAAATGCCACACCCCCAATAATTGTTATACTGTCCCTTAGTTTTGATGTTTTGTAATCTTGTATTACAGATGTAATACAAACATACATTATAGAATGGGAATATATGACATTCTTATTCATATTGCATATTATTTTCAGAGTATTATTTCCCTCATCTTGTCCCACCTAATGAGCCTCATTTCCAGAATATGTCTCTTTATCTGAAGCTCTAGGTTGA
>CAFUXE010000607.1:110655-169472 GCA_903364295.1 Serranus cabrilla
AAAACATTCAAAGCTTTTCTAATTGGAAAATAAGAAAACAACTGAAACGGCTTTGCTGTGCCCTGTGGAGGGCTCAGGTACATTCAGGGGAGGGTCACACTGGTCCCGGCTAATCGTTGTCAGGAACCTCGTGGAGGGCTTTTTTTCTCCTTTCGTTGACAGCAAAGTGAAGGAGAGAGGGTGAGACAATAAATGTCAATCAAATCCTTCAGCTTGAATTTAAAGGGAGTGTTTTATAAGTGGGACTCCAGCACTGCTGGTCATGCTTTCGGTCACACCAATGTATGTCCAATAGTATGTTATTAATCTTAGATAATACTGTAACAACATAGGTCATTGAAAGTGTACTGTAGAAATGAGATTTTACAGATACAGCCGGATGCTAATTTAAATACTGAGCTCAACTGACAGAGAAAAAAGGCTCTCAGCACTGACCACCAAGTGTCCCCATTAAACAGTGTGTCTTTATAGATTGTTGTGCGAGGTGGTCTTCCTAAAGCTTCTCTTTGTTTCCCTCCATCAAGTTCTTCATGTGAACCATGAGATGTGTCAGCTTCGGCAGTCCGTACGCTGTCAATAACACTGACTACTGGTAGCATTAACCATGACAATACTAACAAACTGAAGCAAACTCGGAGCTGGATGGGCAACTGGCCATTTAGCCACTGATATCCATAAACATACATAAAACACACACATGCGCATAAGTCACATGCATACGTGTTATTTAGTCTATGCACCCCCCGCACCCAACTGTTCAACATGCGGCATTAAAAACATCTAAAAGTGAAGGAGAAGAAGCGTGTGTCTGTTCCTCACATAGTAAATGTCAAAAAAAGAAACTGGTTTGCATGCTTGACATTCCGCAATAACTTAATTTTTTTTATTATTATTTCAGGATGTTTGTTACGAACAGAGCAATCTGAACTGAGTGAATTTTTCATTTTTAAATTTCGGTGCACTTTAATATATCTACATTGATCTCAAATACTTTAAAAACTAGTTTTCTATTTTCCTTAAGCTAGAGCGCAGTATAATAACCTGCCACTCCAAAATTGTGACTGAAATGAGAAAGCACTGGAACAGATGAAGGAAAAAAAAGGGATGCGTTTCTTCATTCTTCATTACATCAGTGAGACTTCACAAAATAAACTACGGATTAGGGCGAATATGCATAGTAGCATAATATTACATGGTCATGTAATTTTGTCCCAGCACAAAATATGAAACAAAGTCTATCAAGTTTGCGAAATACACAAACACACGTACACATTCTCACAGTAGAAAAGAGAAAACTAAAAGCAGTACTCGTTCTGAGTGAAGGACAAACTTCACAAGTCCATTCTGCAGATTAAATAATCTCACCTACAGTATGTCCTGTATTCAACACCATCATGTCTCTCTCTCTCTTGTTGTCTCATGCACACACTCTGTCTATGATACACATTAAAGTGACAGAGGCTCTGTGTCGCCGCAGCTGGAGCCTCGAGGGGCACAGAGAACCAATCAAAGACACTGATACAGAGACTCCAGTTTATACTGTATATATACACACCTACTGTAGACCTTCTTTATACTCTGACGTGCCTATAGGAGAACTGAGGGATCCTGGTCAACTACAATCAGTGGGGTTTGATAACCTGATGAGGGTTTGGGAAAGTCCTCAGGTTCAGTCTTTGTTGGGGTTTGGAGGGTTTAGATAAACTGCTCGGGGGAGTAAACTGGAGAATTTGGCTCCTGCGCCCGTGTTTGATGTCCTCAGTGCATGTTGAAGGCCTGTCTTCTTCATCGTCATCAGCTTGTCATTCTTCATCATCAGTCTGCTCCATAGTGGAGAGTTAAGGGCATTTGGAGTCACCCAAAGAAGCACTGTGAGGAGACAGATGAAGACATGTTGCACATTATTATCATATGTTGCCTTTCATGGATTGCAGTTATGATACAACATAGAAGAGACTGGGTTAAGTGCTGAAGTGTGAAGGAATATGCTGAAAATACATTAACAAAGTCCAATTCTTATTTTTGTAGTTCTACTTACAAAAACTACACCACAATACTACAAAAATGTGTCATATTTGATTCTATTTATCTGGTGAATGACTTACTGACTTACTGAGATTTCTTACAGCGGGATTCCACCGGGTGCAGAACGGCCGCGTTGCGTCTGTATTGCGTCATGCTAGTCCACTGCTGCATCTCTGCTGCGTCTCAGCTACGGCGATCCGGACCCGGCGCAGCCGATACGCAGAGCTTCTATTTTTGCCGGACGCCGGAGACGACACGCAGCAATTTCGCTGTTTACATTAAATCCAGCGATATCGCGCTATTACACGTGAATTCGCGAAGCCACGCGGGTCCCGCAGTCTGGCGGACCGGACCACAAACGCAGCCGGTGGGGGTTGACGGACGGCGGAGCTCGGATCGCAGAAGGACCACAGACGCAACGCAGCCGTTCTGCACCCGGTGGAATCCCGGCGTTATCATCCCAGTAACCAGAGAGTAATAAATCCAAGTGTGTGTGAGTGTAGTGATGGGTGGACACAACAAAACAGACTTGTGTGTTTTAGGCTAATCCAGTAATTTAAATCCATCATAAGTAAAGGTAGATCATAGCAGTAATGTATTAAAAAAAAACACAGTGACGCAGACCTTTTTATTCATTTGTAACGTTGCTCATTGTGGTCTAATACTTCAAGAGACACTGAAGGGCCATGGGGCAAACTTATATCATCAGAGGGCCAAAACTGACCCCAAATGACTCTTAAATATCTTTTATGATCACAGGTCAAAGGTCACAATGAAGCTTAAATGCTACTTTATAAAGGGGACACACAGACACCCTTTCACCCTGGCCTTAAAATGTATCTCAAATGCAGATTGCATTCAGATATGATTAAACCTGATTATAATTACACAATGTGTCCCTGACAACCTCTGGAGCTGGTTTGGCGGATTTAGCAGATACTGTCATGTGGCCAAGCTCCCACTGTAATCCTGTCACCCGAAACACATTTTAATGCCAGGTGCAAAGGAGGTTAAAAACACATTAAACTTTGATATGATAGAAAATAACATTTATAAAAACAACAGTCAGTTTACGCTTACTGTCAACTCAGACTTACAGTCATAGCCCGACACTCACCACTTCATCAGCTGCTGCTTTAGAGTTTAGAGTCACCGAACTAGAGAAATGCTTACTGACTTCACAAGACACTAAACCTCTTAAAGTCTCTTAAACACTCACGGAGAGGCAACCCAGATTCCAGGGTGTAATCTTTAGTAAAGAGTTTAAATGTAGGAGAATACTGAGGTTTACAAGAGTGCCAACAAAGAGCCCTTCAGAAACTGACAAATCCTACACATGGGGGCTTTAAAAGTAAGACGCTTCTGCAGAGCATCACCACCTTCAACAACTACTGCAGAATACCAGGCCACCTCCTACAAAGTCTCTAATATCTGTCCATGAACTACAAATAGTCACAGAGCCAGTGGCACCGTGGATGACCCATCCCACATCCTGCACGCTGCACACAGCCTCTGAATCGCTTCCCTCTGGCGGCTGGTTTCACTGCCTGGGAGGCACAACTGCTCGTAGGAGAGAAACCTTTGATCCTGAGGCTGAACCTCAGCCTTCCTACTAATGCCACTTTCTCTAACCTGCTGCAACAACACCAGCGCACTTTCAGTAACGCTGAACTCTACTTGCACTTTTTTCAAAAAGTTTATCTGAGTGATGCGTTCACTGAGTTGACTTGCAGGTGAAGCTGCTGGATGTGAGCCTTACAGGTTGTGTTGATGCCTCAGGTTTAGAACTGTCCGGCGCTGCTGGGGTCACACTGCAACAGGCGGACGATGGAGGGGTCGCTCTTTGCTCCTTTGATGAACTCCTCCAGAGACAGCTTACCTACAGCATAAACAACACAGGCGTAGAATGAACCACCTCGTGCAGAAGTGATGGAGCGACACGTTACTGGGAGACACATTTTGTTCAGAAAATGAGAGTTTTCACTGACACTGACAGAATTTTCTTGCATTTTAGCACTTCCATAAATGTCTTCCTGTCGGATCACTTCCCTAATTAGCCGATTTTTATTCTCTGCTTTAAACTCTACCTCGTGGTGTGACGAGGAGCTGTCCCTGTTGCTGCGATCCATTGGTGGTGGATGGCTGGGAGTCATTTTGACTTTAACACAGTTTTTAAAATAATTTTTGTGACATGATTACAAAACCCACATTTCAAGGTAAATCAATTTAAATTCTTTATGATTGTTCTCACAACCTGCATCAGTGCATCCTAACGATGTTCCACGTTTCACCAACAGGTGGCGGTGTTGAGACAGCTCTCGTCTATCAGACAGACTCGAGATGCCTCTGCAGGACTCTCACTACTCATGATTCTCATTAGAAGAAACAAAATAAGACATTACAGTACATGTCCAGGTCAGCACACTCCCTCTCACTTTGTGTTGCCGTCTTTGTTTCGCTGTCACTTTTCCCCCACTGTCTTCTCTCCTCCTCCTTCTTCTTTCTCTCTTTCAACCCACTCCTCTTTTGCTATGTCTTCTCCTCCTCCTACCCACACTAGTCACTAAATCCTCATTGTCCATCTCTCTTTTCCTCCCATCTAGTTTCTCGGCCTCCTGCGCTCAGGATTACCACTGGAGTGTTTGTGCTGTATGAATGCGCTCTCTACAGGAGTGTCTACAGTACAATTGTGTGTGACTGAAGTGTGTTGTGTGTTATTGAAAATCGCAGGTCGGGTGTGAGTTCTGTTGTCAATGAACTGCTGCTTCAGGCTGGAGGGCTCTCCAAGGGCCTCTGTGACAGAAAACCAGGCTGGTTTGTACAATGACAACAGCTGCTGGCCGGCTAACCAGGTGGCAGTGACAAGCCGTTCAATACATTTGCAATGTAAATGCCTGCTGTGTCCCTTTTCACTGAAACCGTTCAATCAATAAACCAATTTTATCTTTTTAAAAAAATAATGATTTTGGCATCTTGTTAGATAAGCAGAAGAGAATTTAAAAGGCTTTCTATGTCAAATCAGGGCACAAGTACCTGTTGTTTTTTCCCTTTTTCCAGCAAAATCAATTTGACTTGATGTTTTTGAGTTATAGCCTGGAAACACACAGCGGCAGAGGAGGTCAGCCTACCGTCTCTGTTGGTGTCCATCTGCCTGAAGATCTTCTCTGTCCTCTTCTCAGGTGTTGACTCGTCCTCAGGCATCTTCATCACAGAGGACACCATCTTATAGATCGCCTACAACAGGGACACAGGGGAGGTAATATTATCAACGCTTGATCAATGGATCTTTGAATCGTGAATTTTCTTAACTGAAGGGAATGTAGCACCAGCTATTGCCTCACATAATGTCACACCTGTGTGGATGTCCATGGCTTGCTGACCGTGTCCACTACAAATGTTACTTTGCTATCAATCTTTGAATTTTAAATGATACATTGTGAACTTGTTGCTTTGAATGTTTACTAGATGGACCTCACTTAAGAGGCAGATTCACATGGAGATGGATATTTTTTCTCAATCAGTAAATAAACAGTTCATTTTCTGCCAAAGTTAGTTAGTTTGAGGTGGGCAAGAAAAAAAAAGTAATTCTCAGTAATTCAGTCAAATCTGATAAAACCGTTCCCACACAGTCTGATGAAGCAGAGACTCTCAACAGATAATGGGCATGTAATGATTTGATGATTATGAGGTCAGGGATTGCTCAGAAAATACAGTGATCCTTAAATACAGTTAAATACAGTTTAATAGGAACTGGATTTAATATGGATCAGTCATATATCACCTGATGACTGATCACATTAATAAGGTCAGTGACTGCACAGATACTAGTATCACAAAGCAAGTGTATGGAGCAGGTACATCCTGGTCAGGACTACAGAGAAAAGACCACAGGGACTGTGTCACTGTTATGTGATTGTTTAAGTAGGGAGGCACATAAACATCCTTCACAGAATATTCATCAGTGTTGTGTCTCTTCTGCTCTCTGTTGCATTTCAGGCTGTTTGGCAGTAAGCAGTGAGATCACAGCCCACTGTCTCGGCCTCTAATAAGGAGGTGGATTTGAGGGGAATGGGAGCTGACATGTGAAAAGAGGAGGGCTGATTGTGGATACAGTGCAGCGGGAGCTTTGAATAAGTGCTGGTTATGTCTCTTATTACACAGTAGCAGGCCGACCCAGCTCCTGGGTCACGGTGGAGCGGAGGAACAAGCAGCAGCCACGGTTAATATCAGCCTTCATCTCAGTTTGAGCTGGGTCTGTTATTAATCAAAATCCCTCAAACCGCTGTGAGAGTTTAGTACATTTAGCCAATATTACATGTTGGGGATTTAGCTGTTGGTCTAATCCAGAGCAGCACAGTGAAAAAAGATTAAATTTCTAAATCCCAAAATTACAAGTAACCAATAAGAAGTGAAACGATCCGGAGCTTATAGCCCTCTCAATATTTCTGACTGCACACAGCGCCGAGAAAACAGTGAGAGCCAAATGGAAGCAGAGAATGTTTTACCTCCATTGTTATCTTAAAAATATCAGAAAACTATCAATGAGCCACACTGTTGCACTGAATGTTCCCTTTGACTCAATCTAACATACGCCACCCTGCTGCCAAAGCATGCACTAAATGTGTGAATAGTGGAGAACTACTCAAAAGCTTCTTTAATGTATGTGCATTGGTTCCTTTAATTAAGCTAAATAACAGCCAGGGGACACTACACTATAAGGAGCAACCTAGTGGCACGTAATTGTCAGTGTTATTAAAATCCATCACATGACGGACAACAGATCAGAAGAAGAAAGCGTCAGGAACATCGAAGCAGCTTTTCTACATAAAAAGACCTTTGTTGCTGAATAATATTTATAATGACAAAGTAACATAATTCTTAAGATTTTTCAGTTTTTCCAATATCAATTATATGTGAGCAAGAAATTACAATTAATTAAATATCCATAAACCGAGCCAATAGCCAGTTTTTTTGGGGCACATATAACATGGGCACAAATGTCCAAAGTTGTATCCTCAGTTTGTTTCTGTCTCCACTGTTACTGTCAAATAAAAGGCATCAAATGCTCACAAAATAACCCTAAAAAAAAAAAAATCTGTAAAATAAAAAACAACAACAAAAGACTTCAAATTGGCTAAATTACAACACTGAAAACATTTTCTCAAGTAGCTTTCTCTGTAACAGCTGTTTCTGTTACTCTTATTGTAGCAGCGATGTTTTGTGCACCTACTGCTGCATTATATTTAGTGGAGCTTGAGAACTGAGAATTCTGACAATAAGAGTAAGGATGACTGGCAGCTGGACATGAAAGCGTAGCTGAGAATCCTGAGGAAGATTGACTTGGTTTCATCCTGTGCTGGTCAGTCTGCTCCAGTTTTCGTGTCTTGCCCTTGTTTCGTGCAAAAACGATCAGCTTTCCAAGGCTGTTAGTACATCCAGATTGGATGAGTTGACTTCCTGGGTGAGCCATGACTGTTTTCCAGAGGAGTATATATTATAAATTATTAGTTTTTTGCATCTTCTACTTATACTTCCTGCTGTTTAAGTAACCTTTGCTAAAATTAATGAGACTTTAACTGTACATTTGTGAGTCTTTGTTTGTTGTTTATGGCTCAGGGTTTATGTTCTCAGCAGGAATCAAAGGGTTTGGGTTGGGTGCCTCAGTCAAGCTAGAAAAGTCAGAAAGTATTGTGAAACAGACTATTCTAGTCCGACTGGTCTCATGGGATTTATTAACAGTTAGAAATGATTTAGAATAACATTAGCCTTATCCGTCAGCACAGCCAGTCTTTAGACAGCATATCTGAGCTGGTTAAAATATCAGCAGACTGCAGTTAAAGTAAAGCCAGTGTTATTAAGGTTTGATCCTTTCTTCCCCTGCATCCACAGACTACAACCTTTGTCTTAATTGGTCATGTCTTCCCTTTTTTTCCCTTTCACACATGACACCCTGCCAGCTGGTGTATCTCTCTGGCTGATTGTCTGTCTCCTTCCCCCTCTCACCTCCTACTATGGATTCTCTTTATTTCTCTCACACATTTAACTGCCTGGACATCTTTAACGTGTCTTGCACATATGTATCTTTACGTTTTAGACAGACTTTTTTTTACTTTGGAATGGGAAACCACCTGAGCCACAGTTCAGTGAAGACAGATAAAAAGGAAAAAAAGCACACAACTACTACATCAGGACTACAACGTGGCCTCTAATGAATGAGTGTGAAAAGGAAAGCACCACCACATATATGTTACTGCCTTCCCTTTACACCTTACCAAGAGGGAGTACAGCCTTTGTGTTTTGTGCATAAAAGTAAACATAGTAGGAGGAAATATGAATAAAAATAAGAGCAAGTATTGCAAAACACAATACACATAAATTTGGAACAGACCGTTAATTTGCCCAGAGGTGTCCTGCAGTCATAAACACACATGCACACCATGACTCGCCTCATCCTCACACAAAAGATGAATACGTTTCCCATGGCGACTTTATCCGCCTCAGCAGTGATCTATTCATCTAACCTGCTATTCTGTTCAATCTCACCAAATTACCAGCATGAATGCTCTCCCCCTCCTTTTTTTTTTTTTTGCCAATTGAGACAATAAACGTCCCTCTGTGCCCGTCTGCTCTGCTGATAGCGCCACGTTGCAGACAGAGGTTAGATATCAACTAATGGTGAGTGGATGAGACCCTGTTACCTTCCTCCCAGAGTTCAGATTGTGTCATTATCTGAAGAAGACGAGCCGGGCTGGCTACAATCCATCTCATTCAATTACTCCCACAGCAAGGCTAATTATGAGCATCACCAGCATTTACACACTCTCTGCAGGAGGGACCATTAGCTAGCTGGAGTGAGCCACAGCTCTCCGTCACTACAGCAAATGGAGGCTTGTGAACACCAAACTTGGAGACCACTGTTAGGGAAAGGACAGGGTCCACTGGTGGTACTTGTGGTACTTGTGGTACTGATGTGATGGACAGCATCCCTTACAGAGAGACTCAATTTGGTAAGATGATAACCATGTTTAACAGAGCCATATAACATTTCTAAAGACTGGTTAATTCTTCAGGATGGGTTTGTGTGGTTCCAAAAGAAAAGTCAGGGATCATCAAAGTCAGTAAGCTCCATCCTCTGGGGACTATGATTGTCTGTACTTGCCTCAACCTAAACTGAATCAGCGCTACATGAATAACAACACTGAAGCTTTTGAATGTTATTCCACCATTCGGGTGAGGAGTTTCAGGTATGCTGCTTTGCTAAGCCGCACAACCTATACCCAGACACACAGCAGGAAATGGGTGGATTAAGCTTTATCAGATCCACTGACAAATGTGCCCTCTGATACCACTGTGATCAGGCTAAGCTGCAGACTTTTAACTCAAAGACACTGAGCTCAGGTATCATTTTAACTTCAGCAGTTACTTGGAGAAGTCAGCGCTACCTGAAAACTTTTCTCTTAAGCCTGTTTTTTCTCTGCAGTGGTGGGTGGCTTTGAACCAGGAGAGTCAGCCAGCAAAATGCAGAGAGGGAGCAGATCGACATGAGGGTAGATGAATACTGTGCGTATCTATAAACGGTTCTGTGTGTGTCTGAGACGGAGACAGAGAAACCCGAGATGGCCCTGGGCTCCTTCTTAAACTGCACTTTGGCTTTGAGAAACTGCGCTAATTAGCTGAGGCTTCTACATTTCACAAGCCACAATCAAACTCGAGTTAGAACTATAATACCGCGTTTTGCATGCAAGGTGGTCAACATTTCTGAGAACTTATTAAACTGCAGCTAATTAACAACTGTCAAATACAAACCAAGAAATCTGCTTAACAATGGCAAAATGCACTCATTTCCTCATTAAGGCAGAACCGTGAACTTTTCAACACTTTTTTCCTCTTATTCACTTCACACATTCAACTGATGAGCCCTGTACACAGCCAGACATCAACGTCTGACTCATCTCTTTCTATTCTGTTGTCCTTGGGAACAGCACCACCTTTTAATGGAAAGTAGGCAGAGGGTTTATGTTGTCTAGTGACAGGATGAAGTCTGAATCACAGCATGTCTTGAGGTAGGGTATGATACGTGGGCAATTGCAAGGTAATATGGGTTCATATTTCCTACCATGAAAGAATCAGAGAAGTTGTCTTGACAAACTAAAGTACCGTACCTATATCATCAGTAACTAAAATTCTGAATATCAAAATTCAAAACCAAGCTCTGTGACGCTACCACCAACTGCTATAGTCCATCTTTTAAGAATAACAGTGGATTAAATGGCTATGTGTAATGTGAATGGGGCCACACCCCTTGCAAAGTCCTGCCGCAAGCGCAGACTTGCCCATGATCAGAGTCCGCCAACTTCACGGCTGGTTTTGTCGATTTCAAACCTGTCTTGGTTAAAATGTGCCTGAGGCATGTGTAATTGTGACACTCATTAGTTTGACAGAGATACATGTTCTTTTTCCCATCAAATTAATCGTTAACACTTCTATGCTACATTGGCATTTGAAGGTGTACTGAAAATATACACATAATGGTTTTGCTTTTGAATGATTGTAACAGTGAATAAAATAAATCACTAGATCCTCACAGAAATAGACCTTTTGGTTAATGAGTTAAATCCTTTGTTTAATCATTTGTGTCACCAATTAATGAGAATAAAGATTGCCTGTTAGATCTACCCAACACATATCATTTCTCATGCTTTTGACTGAAGAGACATCAGAGCTGGCGGAAAATCTCAGAAGGACTTGCTGAGGCTGTTCTCGTTGGGGTACCATGACCACCCGGTCATCTTGATAGCTGGCTGTCCCAAAACTTCGGAGCACATTTTTTTTTAGGCTTTATCTTGATAAATCAACCACAGATTTAAAGGTTAACTATTTTTCTAAAAATGTCTTCAAACTGCATTTTGTGACACAACAACAGAAAATTATAAATGATAGTTTTGAGTCTTCTCTTTTGCCAAAGCTGGTGGTTGGTGCGAGTTTGTTGCATTGTGGGATAAATTACGACATGGGTATTTTTGGCACAATGCTGATTTTGCTTTCATTTGCATACTACAAACTACAAATCTTGGCCAAATCAGTATTAACTGCTAGTATACAGTAGTATGCAATTTGGAATACAGCCCCTCTCTGAAACTAACACATCTTCTCAACAACAAGTTAAACTACATGAGACTTATGTAGGACTAATGAGCTGCGTTTACACAAATGTAGAGAAAGTAAGAAAAGAAAGTGAGGGGAGAAGTGCACGTGGACACCGACACACACATGCACACACACACACGTGTATGTGTGCAGCTGTAATAGTCTGTTTACATGAGAAGCTCTCAGGAAATGCCACCCCTTTCTCCCACTTTTCCCTTGTTTTCTTTTCCTTAAGGTGAACTGTAGTCTGCTGCACAGTCCAGAAAATGTTACCAATTATTGTACTATAAACCTATGCTACAACTCTCGAATGTTCCACAGAAACAAAAAAAATATTGGATTCAATCTAATTAGATTCTCAAAACAAACTACAACTCAAAATGTTTGAAAGCCCTAATAACCCACTGGGCACTTTACCTTCATTACCCTAATGAATAACAACAGGCTAGAATGTGGAGCTTTCAACACTGTCATGGTCCTTCCTCATCTTTCCAGCATTAGGCTGTTTTTGGCAACTATAAAACAAACCAAGTAGGCTTTACAAAATGCCCTAATGCTAACACTAGGTAAAACATGCACACATAAACACAATAGCAGAGATTTGATACAGTCCTTATACAGACTGCAATCTAACCTCTGGGGAAAATAACAGAGGAGCATACAGTATACAGCAGGGTTTAACTCGCATGGATTAGGCTAAGCTTTACTTCCATTTGTGAAGGTTAAAAGGTGCAGACCAATGGAAAATCCATGCTTTTCCTTTTTAGATAAGTCTAGGAGGCACATCTAAGAAGGAGTAAAGCTAAAGAATCCCTGACTCTTTCCAAAACGGCTTTCATTCAATTAATCTTAATATCTAAATGCACCTTTTAATCTCTCAGAAATCATATGTTAGATGGAGGCACATCCACCTCCATGTCTGCAAGAGCTTTTTTCAAGAGCTTTCATCTGTTCTTAACTCTCTAAACCCCAAGCCTTTTCAGGGTGTTTTTTGCTCCTGTCACATTTATATATATGTATATATATATAATTTGTTTGGACTCCCCATTTTTGGCAAATTGTCAAAAGAGGCATGTAGAACAAAGTCATTTTGAAGAAATATCACAATTTGAACTAAACAGGCATAATATTTGTGTCCAGACGGCAGTATTTAAAGGAGCCTTCCCACTCAGATGACACCGACTACAGTGTCAGAAAAGAGAAAACACAGGCAGGGTCCCTGCAGATACAGAGCCAACACACACTTCTAGTGAGTCAGAAGTGATGATTTTTTTGTAAAAAAAAGTCTATTCATTGTGCCTTGAATGCAAATGTTTAACAACTGCATGAAAAAAACCCTTACAGTTGAAATTAGAAATAGAGACCAAAACCATTTTTTAAAAATAACTTGTAAACACATTTTTTGCTGTCGAGTTGCCCATTTTTAAATGTGTGTCAATGAGGGTTGACTCCTTCTTGGAGCCAGCCTCTCAATAGCCTGTCCAACAACTGCAGCTTTTGGCATTTCCACATTGGCTTCACTTCTTAGCCTCTGAGGTTGCTGCTTTGTATTACAATGGTTAGGGTTAATCACACTGAGCACCATCTGCCTCTTTGCACACTCACCTGAACAATCTCCAGCATCTCAGCTTTACTGATGTACCCGTTTCCATCCAGGTCGTACATACTGAATGCCCATTTCAACTTCTGCTCCAGCTTGCCACGTGACGTCACACTTAGAGCGATGATAAACTCCCGAAAGTCTATTGTCCCGTCACCATTAGCATCAAACGTACGGAAGACGTGCTCGGCGAACTTTGAAGCGTCTCCGTAGGGGAAGAAGTTACCGTAGATCTTCTTGAACTCCTCCATGGAGAGGTTCCCGCTGGGGCAGTCCCTCAGGAAGCCCTTGTACCATTCCTGAATCTCGTGCTCGGTGAAGTCAGTGCTCTCCAGGAGGTCCTGCATCACCTCGGGGCGGAGCTTGCTGTTCTGCTTCCCCATGTCTGTAGGTCCAGTCAATCACTCGGCTCACAGCTGGGAGAGAGAGAGAGATGAGACGGTTTGGTTTTAGGAAAACGTCCACAGACAAAGTGCAATACAGTGATTTCTTGGTTCCCAGCTTAAGGATGGAGATGAAAGAAAAACTGTTTAACACACACATGTATAAACCTACAACACAATTACCAGCTGAATGAGATAAAGTCGTTATTCTACAGACATGTTTCAGATTGATAGAAATGGAAGAATAAAGGCAAACATGAAGGACTTTGAGCATATGAGACAATCAAAATGAGAATGAACCCTAACCCTGCAGAAATTGCACAATTAGAAAAAAGGAAACATCCTTTTCATCTTACTGCATAAATACATACAGAAGTAGCAGACAGGAGTTTGGTCAGATCCTGGATTTTAATAAGATGGTAAACTGGTTTGTTTATTTAAAGGTAAGACAACTCACACCTTGACTGTGTGTTCATGACTGTGTTAGATAAATAGTGGGAAAAGTTTGTCAGGCTCCATGATCATCTCCATGCTCATGTTTGATCAGTTTAACCACATATCATTTAGAGTTTTAGTGCGCGGCTGATGACAGCTGATAGTTGGTCCACGGAATTTGTGGTGTTGTTCTGTCCTCCTTTATGATATGATCCAAAATGTCAGCAACCTTTCTTTTCAGACTTTTATCAGGATTAAAATCACTCCCTTTGTACAAACTATTGGAACTGTCCATGGAAACCAGCACTTTGTACTCTGAGCCCACACAACACCATATGGCCAACATGGGGTTAATTAGTCTATAAAATCTCTCTCCACACACACAGACACACACTAAAGTGGAAGGATAAGGTGAAACAGCCATATGGTATTTAAGCTTCGTCTCTTGTCTCAAACATCACTCGGATTCACAACCTTTTGAAAAGCTTATTTCTCTTCCTGGAACTGGTGCATCCGTATTTATAGTGTCCATCTTTCTGAACAGGATAAAGCTCTATAATCCCTGTTTGCAGTTGATTTAAATGTTCACGTAATGTAACACCACAATGACGCTAAGTTTACTGTATGTGCATTTACTGGAATCACTTGTTTGACCAGAAAACTATTAAATCTTTCATAGATTTATTGTTTATTGTTAAAAAAAAGTTGGGATGTTTTCTAAAGAATACATACAACAATGTTCAATTTATAACTTTATAAAAACAGTATATTTTATTTTCAACCGGATACATTTTTCTTTTCATAAATATAGATTCTGAAATAGATGCATTATCTTTTTCCTGTTTTACACTGCATCCCAAGTTGTAGACCCAAAAATGTTTAATAAGATCCCACAGATTAGACTTCACAAAGCCACTATTTCCCCAATGACACTTTTTGTCACAATGTCTTTGTTGATCAAAACTGAAACTTGGGCGTTTCATGAATAAAAAAGGCTTCAGAAAGTTTGAAATAACACATTTTGAAATAAAACTGCTCAATGAAATAAAAATAATCGCCCAATAACTGCATGAAATAGTAATTAATAATTACAAATTATATCCTAATAATAGGTCACTCATTGTTATTATCTCATATTGTCCTATGTATTTATTTAACCCTGGCCACTTCCAGTCTGCAGCGATATTGACAGGAAAACAGCCACTACAGGGAAATAGTGGCAGCCAGGCAAAAAGTGACAAGAGCCGCAGTAGATGAGTTCTGAGTCTGTTTTATATCTGCCCTTTCGGTGACACAAACAGGAAGCGCCAGATCCTGGTGTCTGTGAGATTGTGCTCTTAGTACAGTAACCATGCTCTCTCCGTGTATGTTCGTATATACATGGTGATATTTTAACATGTGTATTATTATAAACCTTTAGGCAGTCAGAAAACATTTTTAAGAACCCAACATGTTGGATATGACTACAGCCATGCAGTCATCTCCTTACATCATTTATCTTGCATGTGTTTATGTCCAGTATGCAGTCAGCCCTGTGCACTGCCATGCTAGCCTTGATATGGCCTTCACTCTGAAAAGTCTCAGGAAATGAGTCACTTGTGTACTTAAAACCACAGAGCAAGGTCCTTGAATACAACTGCGCTGTAGAAAACCATAGGAAATGACAACAACTGCTGAAAGTCATCTAGTGTCTAGCTGACTACTTCCATCTCACGTCTCTCTTGACATAGATACATAAGATTGTGAGTGAGTGAGAGTTTAGACTCTGCCAACATCAAGTAAAATCATGGCAGATAATAAAAAAAACAGACCTCTTGCACTCAAGGTTCAACCAAGGCTACCACTGAGCACAATGCAAACGAAGATATCTGAGAAGTGATAACTTATCGGAGTGTTGAATTATCGACTATGAGAGCCTGATGTAAATGCTTGAGTGCCCTAAAACACTAAAATAACCAGCCAGGCTGGTAATGCTATACAACAGTGCCTCTCTTGGCAAACATGATGAAAAAAGACTTCTGGAGACGGAGTCATAATCAAGGATCAATCACTAGAGTGGCACACATTATTTGAAGAATGATTTATGTAGGAATCATGTTTGACACTCTCCTTTGTTTACTCCTATCACAGAGTTTTGTTTGCACTGGACACAGAAAAAATTGGCTTAGGGAATGAAATGTGGGAAGAGGACATTACGCGATAGCTACATCGATAAAAACAAGATCAACTGAAGAACCTGAAAAAAAATTCTCATGGCCATGTGGAAGTTAACCTTGATAATAATACTACACATGGCAAGAATGATGACTGTAATCCTAAAGTAAAACTTAAGAGGTTAACGAATGTTCAGCAAGACTAAGAGTTTAAAGCCTTGCTACTGGCTCTGTAAGGCTCTGCTTAGACACAGCAGTGAGCTAAATGCTAACGTCAACATACTAATGAAGACATTTAATTTTGAGCAGGTAAAATGTTCTCCATCTAACTTTAGTGTGTTAGAATGCCAAACATAGCGTACAGCTGATGGGATTTGGCTTTGTAGATTGGTCATAAAAATCACAGGGCAAATAAGAAATTTGGAATGATGACATCACTAGAGGAAAAGTCACCTAAGGTATAACAATTCCTCCTGAGGGGGATGTGAATGTCTGATCCAAATTTCATGGCAGTCCACTGAATAGTCAACCTCATGGTGCTGCTAGTGGAGAGTGATCACCAATTTGTAAATTGGTGTTAAAAAAATGTTGTCATTTCATTTTTGTGAGATCAGGCTGTTTAGTCCACAAAAAGTGGGAGACATCCATGTGAGCGATGCAGCTAACTAAAAACTAAAAGAAATTGCAAACTTACATGTGGAGCGAATGAATGAGTTCTCTACATCATGTCTTTGGCTGCAATTTTTGGATACTATTCAGAAAGATGTAATTACGCATTCATTTGTGTAACGAGTTTCTGCACTTCACTTTCAGTCTTCTTTTACCTCATGCTTTTCAAAGGCAAACAAAGAATTTTAAGGCCTTCAACAGTAAATGA
Source organism: Serranus cabrilla (assembly GCA_903364295.1). Classification (NCBI taxonomy): domain Eukaryota; kingdom Metazoa; phylum Chordata; class Actinopteri; order Perciformes; family Serranidae; genus Serranus; species Serranus cabrilla. The sequence continues at coordinate 127,276 of CAFUXE010000607.1, forward strand.
ACCAAAGATTTTATGTACAAGGGTATTGAAATTGGAGTTCATTAATTAGATTAATAGATCTTAAGGTGAGGGCATGAGTAGTACTGTGCCCTATACTGGCAGGAGATACTGCAAGGGTTGGTTTAGAAAGTTTAAAGAACTCAAACTTGACGCTAATTCCATCACTGACTACTATTTAAGGGGCTGCTACAACAACTGACCGTCAGATTACAGTTCAGTCTGTCGCCAGGCACTTCACTAATGGAATCCATAGCTGTGACCCTGTCCACTGCTATAAGACTACACACACACACACACACACATGCCTTAATTACCAATCCACTGTGCCCTGTCACCTGTTATGATACACTCCATTTACAGTCTGCACACACACACACACACACACTGAAGATGCTTCTGGCAACCCGCATGTGTGACGACATGGATTTTCTTTAGCTGCTCGTCTGGATGTGTGTGTGTGTTTGTTTGTACCTATATTCTTATGAGAATCAGTTTGATTAGATCTTTGGAATTGACATGACATTTTTTAATTAGTTTTAATCAAATTTGTTTTGCGATTAAATAAGATGGTAGAAAGAGAAATGTTTTCTAAGAAAGGCAGAAGCATGGACTGAAATAATAACATGTTTGTGTGTGTGCGCTTATGTTTTGAAAGGAAAACAAGCGCTTGTGTATGTGCTGTACTATATGTTTGACATTAACAGTAGCTGACATTAAAGTGAGTAACCACTGGTGAGTGACATATCATTTTCCTGGAGCTTTCTAAAGGCTGCAGCATGCGTCAGTGTGCCGGTCAGAATGTTCAGAAAGTGTCAATTGGTTCACAAAAACAGTTCTGTGTTTGACCCTTAAGTTTGAGTTTTATTCATCAAATGTACGTTAACACAGGGCCAACGGTACAATGAAACATATTTGATGAGAGAAATGGGTCCACTCTGCTGTATAAGTCACAATACTAAGTCATAATACATAATTCCATATATGTTCCATCGTAGTTCTGACTTCTTTAAATATTTATCTACACTGTAGATAATATAATAAAAATAAAGAAAAACCATTGAATGAGAAGGCGTGTCCAAACTTTTGACTGGTGCTGTTTGTGAAAGATAGCAGCACTCATTATGATGGTGCATTTGTATATAAACAATAGTGCAGACTGCCACTAAGCAGATGTGTGATGGGGAATATATGTGTTGTGAAAAAGAATGTTCAATATATGTTTATAATCCCGCACCAGTTTTTTGCACCAAATTTCAGGAATATTTCCAAAAAGGAGGCACAATGTGATTGTCTGACATTTCAAACATAGTAGTGTGTTTGAACCAGGCAGAAGCTTCCACTGTTCCTGTCTCTCATCCACTCACATTCCCCCTTTTGAAACCAGCTGCAGAACCATTTGGATGCTGATTATCATTCAAATGGAGCAGGCATGCACAGAAGTAGAGGGTGATTCAGATTCAAATGGAGACTGAGCACAACTGGTTCCATGACTCGGATTCACATTCCAATTATAACAACCTAACCACTTCTCTCTCTCTGTCTCTCACACACATGCACATGCATTGATCAGTTGACGCTGATACTTTCCAACCACTTCCTTATGGACAAAAAAAAAATTGTATGTAAAGCACAGGGCTCTCCACAGTCTAAGACTGTGAAGATGTTTATGCTGCATGACTACATTTATCATACACTGATTGGATGGAGGTAAGGAGACTGAAGCAGAGACACATTTCATCTTCTCTTATCTCCATCCTCTCCAGCTGCCCTTCATTCATCCCATTTACATGCCAACAAATCTTTTTGTCTTGCTACATCTCATTCATAAACTCCCTGTCCTTCTCTTCCACCTCGCCTGTACCTTATTTACATACTTTCCATCCTTTTTTATTTCATCCTACATGTGAGCAATCCACTCTCTTATGAAGTAATTTCGCTGCAGTTACCATAGTAACATTCCGCAAAATCTCACAGCCATTGATGAGCTTTCTGGCTGAGTGCACTGCATACACATACGCATGGGCACACAGACTACTCACAGTCAAACACACAGAATGAGTGACTGCAGGATGTGTGTCTGTGTGTGTGTGGGTGCAGGTATGTGAGGTGAGTAGCAAGTAGCAACTGTGATCAACAGTAATATAAAGTCAAAATTATTAAAAATCCATTCTAGGAAGAAGGGTCAAGTAATGATGGTAAATAAGACATAAAGTGATTCTACATTACAGCAGTCTATCCTGTGTGTGTCTTGACTGCCACCTGATTCAGTGTAAAATTGAATTGGGTTAATAGTCGATGTCAATGTGGTTTAAAGTACAAAACAGGAAGAAAAAAATGCCCTTTCTTCCACAGAAGAAAAATCTTCTTTGTGAGAACAAGCAACATGGTTTATTGGAGAGTGGTCTTATTTTTGAAAAACACCATCTCTCTATAACACCTCTGGCAATAAATAATCTTCTTTTAATCACTAAAGTCTCATTTATATACAGCAATTCTCCTTAACTGTCAAAATTATTCAGACAAAGACTAACTAAATAGAAGAGGTGGTAAACAATCGTTGGCACCTTTTTTTCCCAGTTAAGACAAAAAGCAACACATTCACACCCAGCGGTGTCACTTCACTTCTGGAAGCAATGGCTGCATTGAAAAGTGGGACTTTTACATCTATTTTTGAGGTTTTGCATCACTTCATTAGAGCTCTGGCAGTAGACATGACAAGATAGAAAGGGGGTGATCCCCTAATTCAGAGACATTAATCCCAGGTCACCCCAACGGTTGCATCTCTACTACAAGATTATGATACCATATCACTCAGCTGTCTTCCCCAAAGGAAGTGGGCAGCACTGCTGCACAAGACTGCACAAAAATTGAGATAAAAAAGAATAAAACCACAAGTACAAGACTAATGAGCCAAACTACTCTTATAATGGCCTTTTAGCCCCAACTACCCAACTTTCCAAAACCTGTTACACCAGCTGAGGGTGCAGACGGGTGAAAAGGGCTTATGGTCCAGCTGCAGTAGATTCCTGTGGAGAAGGAATCTTAAATGGAGGGGAACAGTAAAAAGACTGTGTGGATGTCTGAGTTGCTGGGGTTTAAGTGTTAATAATCATTTGGCTGAGGAAACTAAGAAAAGGAAGAGACTGCCATCTTCAAAAGTGACAACTTCATGACAAACAATAGCCAAATGGCCACTTCAGGGGCCAAATATTTTATCGTCAAAGGTTCTTTTAAAAGCGGATGAGAGGTGAGGCTTTTCAGTGACTGAAAAATGTATTTATACAGGCTAGATTAAATTATAATTACCATCATAACTGTATACATATACTTCCAACATGTGCAATAAGCAAAAAAACTAGTTAGGTGAAACAGTTTAAAGTTGTTTGTATTCACATATTATTTAAGGGCTTAACAATTTAACAAATACTCACTGGTACAATAGTAGCTAATCAGGTTACATCCACCATAATAAGCTAAACTAGAGGTAAAAAAAAAACGTGTTTATCATTTGCATGACAAATTGCAAACAATGATCAAACTTTACTTGATCTGGTTTATCTCTATACTTACTGTAGTGAGTTCCAAATGGAAACCTAAATGATGGTGAAGAGTTTGCAACAGAAAACCAAAGCCGTGTGGGAACACCTGAATATCATGAGTGCTAACCACACAATGAGACTGTCATGTGCAACCATAAAGAAATGGAAAGGGGAGGGTCTTCTGTGGTATCTGCACATTTTTTTTTTTTTAGTGCACGGCAGCAGCTTGAGTTGAGAGATGAGAGTAGCGAGCTGGGACAGAGAGGGTCTTTGACCACACAAAATTAGACATTTTCTTAAAAAAAAAAAGACAATGGCAACGTTTAGCTACATCTTACTGGGGCTCTACTGACACAACTCTGACAATGAAGTCAATTAATAATAATTAATCACACTCACAACAGTCTTTAACTAGGCTAAATAACAATCAATGTACCTGTTTTTTATGCTTTTTTCCTGGTAAGACTGCTGGCTGACTGAAACACAATAAGGGAATGTAATGTGTATTGGTTTCTAAGAAGCGTCCAGAAGGAGAATTCTCTCCCCTCAAACTTCCCAAACAATACTCTGGCACTGGGAGGCGAGGTGGGAAAACACAGAGACAGGCACTGGCAGATGGCCAGGCAGTAGCTAGATAGAGAGTGACCTAAAGGGGGGCAGATGAGTTTGTACTACTTGGACTTAAGCCAACTTTTCTAGGATCTGACTCCTTGATTCTTTCCTTTTACTTCTGCAGCTAAGCTGACCATACTCGCCATACAGTCAAATCTACAACTTGAGACAGCAGACAAACAACATTGGAAGTCTTGTCGGATTGATTGAGGTTGCTAGCTGGTTAGCTTGATGCTGCCCACAGTCGATATTTTCAGCCCTTATACTTTTAAATGGCCTCCTTAGCCCTCATTAGGTTGCCATGGTAACAGACTTCATAGGAGGAGGGGGGAGGAGGAGGTTGAGGCAACCACACATTGTGCGTATTGATTCAGGAGAAAAAGAGTGAACCAATGAGAAGCACAAGATGACACACTTCCCCAAGTCACTTTCATAATCAACTTAAGGGTTATGTAATTTCATCTATGCAGCCACAGAGCAGATATCTGTCACTGTGCCTGTAAAACTATGTGTTATTATCCATGCTAGAGGTATTAAATAAGCATTATATAACAGATTTACTGGCTCGCTTGCAAGCATTAGAAATATAAATGTGTAAAGATCCAGAATAACAGCGGCTTAAGGAACTTCTCAGCAGAGTCATATCTGACAACAGTTTGGTACACTGTGATGAAAATGAGCTTGGTTGCATGCCTGCAGGGAATCTCTTCTTCTTCACTTCCTCTTTGTCCAACAGAAAAGGACCCAAGCCTTGTATTCTGAGGTCGTGTCTAATTTGTTTGGCTCCCTGTCTTTGGTGCCCTGGTGGGAGTTCTCTGTCTGCCTGGCACTGGATCATTGGACCTGGTTAATTGGTTAGACGACTATTTCATGGGTTACAACAGGTTGAAACAGAATAGATATCTGACAGTGTATTAATTCTTTGGTATAAATCTTGCCTCGTCTGACTACTGCTAAAATTCCTTTTCTTTACCATCTGCTGAACCCATCCACTATTCCTCACAGTTGCTGTTCCTATGCAGTGTACAATGGTAAACCACCATTTCTTAGAATTTTCATGTAATTACAAACAGATGTCTCGACAGTGACAGTCGTGTCACTAGCACATTTGACTGGCTGTAATAAAGCTAATTACTCTAAATTTGACTTCCTGGCTTGTTTGAAAACCCTTACTTGTTTCCTTTTGACGTGTTTTATTCTTTCTGTCACACATTATGTAGTTTGAAAATGTAGTAGTGCATACCCCTGACCTTGGAAGTGATGCTGGGTTAGAGTACTTCTGCATGTGGTTAGCTAATTAGCCAGGCATGCTAATATTTGCAGCTAACTGTAGAGCAGCCATACATTGTCAATTCCAGTCTTTAAACGTTTGCTCGTGGATTTGAATAAAGAGACCACCATCCATCCTATTTATATACTTAGTATCAGTCTTAGAAGCGTTATGAACTGAATATAGGTATTCAGGAGAGGGGTTTATCTTACAGTCAGATACACTACATGAGCTGAGTTACAAAATCACAAACAAATCTGAAGTTCATATAATTCTCCAGACAGTGAATAAAACAGAATAAGCAACTTAAAAACTTCTCTATTTCTTTAAATGTTTAATACACCAACTGCTGCCTGTTTGGATAAGGCTTTGTTTGTTCAAAGTGAATTTTCCATAAAAACTGATGACTGATAATAAAAAAGGACAGCCTCCCACTCAATCACACCTGCTGGATACCATTTTCCATTAGCTAGTGAAAGATGAAACGGGATGGCTGTAAAATGTGCCAAGCTGAACTATAACTGATAAAAAATGTTTGCAGAGTAACTATAGGAGCAGCTGGAGAATGTATGGCTGTTACAGAATAGGAGCAAGGTCTATCCTGTCTCAGTGTATGCACTGTGCAGTGAGACGGGGTAAAAACAGAGAGACGGAGAGACAAAATTTAACACGGGCAGAGCTTGAGCCTGGAGATGGTTCTGATTGAAGAATGCCCCGGGGATGCAACAAAGCTCATTCAGCTTCCTGTGGTCAAAGGAAAATATAGAAACAGGATATAACATCACGGAAAATAGCAGGCAGAATGGACATTACATCATAGATGAGGTCAGGGGTCAGAATGAACTCAGGGAACTGGGACGTGTTGAGAAGTGAAAATGGATTGAACTGAATATCTAGACTGGTGGACAATGAGTCATTTTCTGCCACGGACTTATGTAGAAATATAATTAGAGTTAGATAGAATTAGTCTTGCTGCTCTCGTCAGAGGTTAATTCAATACAACTATAACTCAATCTACAGTCAAGTCTTTACACTAAGTGCATACTGCTTTCTTTTGAACTAAATGATTTATGTTTATTGGAGCAACCACAACACTAGAAGAAATAAGTAGGGAAAGGATATTCAAACGTTTAAACATAAGGTTGAACTTAGATTATTCGTTGGCTCTCTACCGCAATAGCTGGAACGGCAAACAACCCTTATTCAAAAAAGTTGGGACATTGTTTAAAATGCAAAATAAAAACAGAAGGCATCAACGGTAGGTAGGTCAAAGCATCCAAACTTTTTTGGAATCGGGTTGTGTGTCAATATGTTATTTAAACATATACATGAAATAATAATAACTGAACAAATAGCTGACGTAGAAGTATTTATGGTGCTGACTGGTGAGGGTAACAACATTTAACCCTCTAGTCAACTTATCACGCACATCCCTAGTTGCACGCACATCAGTATGGTTAGCTTATCACAGTATACAGTAGTGGATGAACTATCTGAATTGGCACAACATGCACAGATGAAAGTCAGTCAATATGTTTCAGACTGGCACATAAGAAAAACAGAAAGCCACGGTCCTTTAAAGCTGCTTGCATCAAGATTTTCATATAAACAATATATCAAAACAAGTTTCTCTGCTCGACCATTTATACCAACACAGTTATCCTCTTTAATGTTACATTGTGGGCAATGCTGCAAATTAATCATGACTACTTTATAGCAAAATTGGATTTACAGGATTTCTTTTTGGCTGGAGTAACCAAAACAGTCATTCCAAATAAGGTATTTCCAGTTCTTTTTTCTGTTTAAGAACAGGTCAGGTTTAGACAGATTGGACTCTTTTACCAATCAGTCAAACTCCTTCTACACAAAGTCAGAGTTAATACAAATTGTTGAATGACTAAAGACCCAAGAGGAAGTCTCAGTTACTGTGGAGATAACTTATCACAGAGTATGAAAGCATTTCATAAACAGTGAAGTCCTTACACAGCATTTGTCAGATGTGTGCAAAAGATATTCAAACCCAGCGAAGCACTAATCTGTGTGGGCTTACAGTACCTCTATCTGTGTTGTGAAAAAGCTGCCACAACAACACATGAGCATACAATACAATATCCCCACTCCACGATAGCATCTTCACTTCTAACAGCTCCCAATAAATGCACGGCTCCAGGAAACAATTTCCAAGCAGATATTGCATTCAAGGGATTTTTAAGTGATAATTCAGTGATAGCACTCTCCCCTTTTCACCTCACATACCCCAGTAAGGCATGCACCCTGCCTGACAAATACCTCTGCAGGCACTGAGGAATTCTGAATAGTTGTGTATGTGAGATATATCACCTCCTAACAGCCACACTGTCATCTGCAACACTCCCTTTTGGGAAATAACTCACATGCTACATTGTGAATAATTCAAGATCTTCCATATTGCCTGAGAGCTGCTGCTGTGCTCCATTTGAAAGGTAGAAAAATAGCTACTTTCAAAATACTGCCAACAGTAACTGAATTACTGAAACATATGTCATCATTCTCTACACCCGACTGACTCAAAAACCATTATTTGATTTCAATGAATGCTATTTTTCCTCAACTACTAATTTTCCAGTAGTTATTCCTAGAAAAGGTCCAATTAGATTCTAAATTAAATAAGGAGAAGTGAATTATTAAATGATTAAGTCCCTAATTTATGAAGACTGTCCAGAAGCAACTGTGCTTTCATAAAGTCTTCGTGCTCTACATCAGGCCAGTGATCACGGGCTGGTCCTCCATCAGCACAAAACACATACAGGCCCAGTGAGTATACATACTACATTTGACGAAGTTACATAAGAGCCAAAAAAATGCAGAGTATTCCCGGGGAAAAAATGAAAAAAACCTGCAACAGAATGTGACGTCATCTAACAACGCACTGAGCTGAAAATATAAACAAGTGCTTATTCTGTACCATTCTCGTTCAAACTGCTCAGACTGAAATTAAAATGTTAATCCCTGGGGTAACCTTCCTTATTTGTAAAATCCTCAATATATCACCACAGCTTTACTTACTATATCTAATTGGTATCTTTAACCATATGCCACAGAAAGCAGTCACACATTTTCTGTATGAATGCCCAGTAAGCAACCTTTAATTAATGCCATTGCACTTACAACAGTTCTTTCAATTAACATTAATAAGCAAAGCGTTCTTTTTGACAAATTGTTTTAAATTACCAAAGAAATTTAACACATGGTGTCGTTTTCATTCTGCTTCCTACAACCACTGAAGTATCCTGCATACTGATGTGGAATGATTTCACTCTCACGAATAAAAGACGGAGGCAGCAACAAATTAAAATTGCACCATGTGGCTGATTTTCTATGTTGTTGGTAAGAATGAATCTTCAGCTTCCTCTTTACTGTGTAGAGAAAGTAAACAAATCACTGTGATATTGGTCACTGTTCTTACGGTATCTATCTAACCTTAAATGTCCCACAACATTATCACGAATGAGTGAACAGCAATTATAATGTCCGTCTAATTATTAAAGGTGTAAATCAAAAGTTTTAACACGTTACGATATTGTGTGGATTCCTTGGACAGCGACACATTATTTGCAGATATCAGTCATAAATAGTAATTCTGTGATCGATATGAGACGATCAACTCACAAAAAGCCACTAAAATATCATTTTACAATCTAACTGGACTTTTTCAGACATCTAAATGATAATCAATCTATGTTTTTTAATCACACCGATATAAAAGGTGAAATTTTAAATAAAGCCATATTTCAAAGGTGACTATGACTCAATATGTTCACTTTGCAATAATGACATTAAATCATTAAAAGGCTATAGTGATACAGATCGAAGTATAAGTAAACCCCTACTAATGAAAGATTAAAAAATAAATAAAGCACACTCTTTCAGTTCCGTTTTGTACATCACGCTAGTCTTTTGATTCACAAACTGTGAGTAGTGACATGCGGCGTAGTGACTCAAATAACCTCTTTCAAATAAAGACAGAAAAAGTCTCAATAATGGCAGCAGGGGAAGTACCACCAAGTATATTTTAGAAAGCAACAGCTCACTGAAAACTCTTGTTTTGTCTCTTGTGTGCAGCATGACATGACAATGTGTGTGAATTCCTCTCTGTGGCTAAAAATAGAACATCTGTTTCCCACAGTTCCCCTGAATCAATGCATGGAAGCTTATAGGCCAAGGTTATCCTTTAGCCAGGGGCAATCTCTCAGAGCTCTCTGCACTTCTTTGGGGCTGCATTTCACTTGAATGACCTACGACCTCCTTATAAAGAAGCCTATTGGAGAATGACGAGAGTGTGGTTGGCCAGCTGTCCCTGGATACGGCCACTAGCATGTGTCTGTCTTTCACTCAACATCTGAATCATAGAGATGAATGCTTTCACAGGGGATGGGGGGTGGGAATATTTCTGTGGTGCTGCTCTGGGAAACACTTCATCAATTAATTAATTCATTATTTTATTATCATTCCTCTTCTCTCAAGTCCAACATCTTCTACCTAAACAACTGATACAGTCATCTCTAGGTTGCTTGTGTGTGTTTTAGCTCTACCACTCTCAGTTAAATAGATGTGACACAAAACAGTTCATTGTTACTTTATTTTGACCACTCTTTGTGCCATTGGTGGGTTTTTTTTATTGCTTTTACGGTTCATTCAATATTGTAGTATCTAAAAATAATCAGAAACAATGTCTTTCTCTGAATAATTAGTAACTTTTCCATACATATCTGCTGGCTTGGCTTGACTCGTTTTGACTCAGAATGTCAGTCCATCAGGACAGGGATTTGTGTCTCCATTACAACAGGCCTACCAATCTGACAACTGATCAAAAGCTGTAAAAAGGGGATAGACACATTTAATTTCCTATACATTGTTATTAGATAGTGTGGCTGTTTCTGCAGTATAATTTTTTTTTTACTGAAGATTGGCCAGTGACAAAGCTCTGGTAATTTTGTCATAAAGACATTTAATTTCTATTTATAACCCTTCCCATTAAAAGTCCCCTGCTACTTTGTCATGTAAAGATTTTCCACTTAGCATCACTCTGAAATAGCTGAAGGCAAACATAAAATAAAGCAGATAGGTGAGTGCAGGAGAGAAACTAAACTTAAACCATAGAGGTTCCGTTAGAAGCTGCAAAAGTACTGAGAACGGAGCACACAGAGCCATTCGCAGGAATATCTTTCTCTCTAACACTTGACTTGAGTCTTGCACATGCTGGTTTGACGGGCAGTCGGGGGGTCGTCACAGGTTGGCTAAGCTGCTTGGAGGCAGGCCAGGTGCAGTGCAGCCCTGCTCCGTAGATGCTCCATCTCATGCATGCTACAGCGTTCTAACACTGGTAATAGAAACGCAAATTAGCATGGCATGATTTGACTTGTGCCAATGGAAAAGCCCTATTAGAGCAGGAAACATCTCTCTGCCTCTTTTCCTATCTCTGAGCATCCTTCTCACTTAAACTCTTTCTTTCTCGTTCTCTCTGTTTCTCTCTCCCTCTCTGGCTCTGCTCATAAATCAACAGTTACATAAACTGCCTTCAAGTTAGTTTCCACTAGTGTTACATGAGACTCCCTTAAGTACAAAACAGGATGTTATAGAACCTTGGTTCATACAGTTCATCTAAGTTTGTGCGTAGCAGAATTACACTGTTTTCTCCAGGTTTTTAAATCCATAATGATCTGCAGCCAGCTGACTCATGTGAAACTAGAAGACGTGAGGAGTCCATTGGTACCAACCACTGACTGAATATAAAGACGGACTGCCTGACACTCCAAAAGAAAAGCCATAGGATCTCTGATACCTCCCTGGTGGCTGGCTGAGATATACTTCATAAATGGCGCCCCATCTACATTAACAGATGGGACATGAGTCAACGTTAAAACGTAGAGTACACATCAAACTAAATGTTCCCAAAGATGGTTATTATCACACAGATGTATGTTCAAGGGTTCATTTTTCAGATTTTGGTTATACAGCTGTAATTGCGCTAGTCCGGCGGGTGTTTATCTGGGAATTCATACTTTAAACAGAAAAAGTAGATGATAAATTATCTATCATGTCGCCACCAGACAGACTCGTTGTTAGAGTGGAATAAGTAAAACACCGGTAAGAAAAATGAATGGCAGCGACACTAAATAAGCTGAAATGACCTGCGGTGACCCCTCATCGACCAACTGGTGATTAACCTCATCAACATGTGGAGTGATAACAGTGACCCAAACAGGCCTGTTATCCCGGGAACAGCAACCACCAGCTGGAGAAATGACGCGTGGGCTTCCCTGTGTGCATGGTGTCCGTGGCACTTAACTCTGAATATTAGTGGAGTAAAAAATTATACTTAAGTAGCCCATAATATTTGAGTAAATGTACTTGTAAAATACAGTACATTACTAGTATTTTTTAATTGATAATAGTTCTGAATCTACCTCAGATTGGTGAAGTATTCTGCTGTTAGTAATAGTTCATTAACTCTGGTTTCCTCAAATGTATTTCACTCAGAAGCAACTTGACAAAAATAATGATCTGACATTTATGATAATAATATTCAACAATGGTAACATTTTTGGCCATATCACTCAGCCCACTCCTCAAGCTGTTCACCCTAGGTTAACTTGTTAACATTTTCAAAGTGATAATGATGTCATGATCACATAACATACATAACAACATAAAAATCCTTTAAATAACAGGAAATTCATACAACGCCTCTTGACATAAAAAAGAGCCATCGTGCCAATACAGCACCAAGATAAGAGGTAAGATGAATTTTGTTCATCGTTGTTTCAACACTAAGTCTTTACAATATTTAAAACAATGTGAGCTAATTTGGCAAGCTTCTGTACGATCCAGCTCATAACACATTCACAACACACTAACTTCAGATAACAGTATGCTTGAGCACAAAGTAATATTTTGTAAAACAGCTCATTTCACAACAGGATGACCCTTCTGAATGATGTACCCTGCGGGCTTAATGGGCATTTGGAACGGCTTTACACGGACAACATACACTGAAGAAACGATAATATATGCTTTAAATTAAAGCTTGAACAAGCTGTTGAGTTTTAAAATTCATGTTACTTTCAGTCTGCTTCTGTGCTCACTGCTGTTATTCTCAGTAATGAAAAAATACAGATGAAACATTTACATTTAGGCTATAAAAGCAGGAGATAAGTCCACGATCATCACACAGTTGAATTACTCCTTAAAGTCTATTGTATATGTTCCTTTATCTAACCTAACGTTATTCACTGATAAAAAAAGATATTCAAATAGGTCATGTAAGGTATTATGTCACAACAACCTCCAAACCAAACCGTAAATCCAATTTAATCAGCACAGCAAATGCAACTTTGTGTCCTAATCTGATCATTTAATTGGATGGACTCAGTATATAACTGTGACTAGAATACTTCAGTGACAAAGACCTGTTACATGCTCTTGGCTTGTCTCCACTTCATTAGGTTGGAGGAGGGAGGCACTGCTGAGGAGGGAATGAGAGGAAAAGATAAAGTCTCACAGCAGATGAGTTCTAGAGAAGTAGAGAGACAAGGAGGAGGGGAAGTGAGAAAGAGTGGAGTATTGTAGGAAAATCCAAACCTCTTGTTATGCACATCTCCCTTTCTTTCCACCCTATTTGGGCTAAATGTGGGCTGACATGCTATTGTTTGAGGCACGCAGGGAGGTGTGCGCGTGCAGGGCAATGGGGAGGGGTATGTTTCTTGACAATTAGATACTTGTCAAGGAAATTCTTGAAAAGAAAACAACCCTTAAATGCTGTTATTCTACCACATTTCTGAATTTCTTCAGAAAAAACCCCAACATATCTCAGCTGACCTTGAGACTGCAAGAGTTACATTTTTTCAGCGCATACCTTTGAGGCTTTTCCCATCCCCTGTGAGGGGGGCAGGTGGCAGCTGCTCTGCCCCCTCCCTGCCTCTGACTCTCTGGCAGACAGAGCCAGCAGCTACAGCCCACACTACTGCCTCTAACATTAGCAACGCATTGAGAGGAAAAGCCATGTGGAGCTGCCCATCACTTCCAACTGCAGAGCACATAACAGCCCCCGTAATGATCACACTCTCCTTCTCCCTGTCTTCTATCATATTCACTCACTTCCTGCAGGGGGTTTGAAAACAGATCTGGTTGCGTGTGCTGAGAAAGAAAGCAACTAGTCTTGGAGCTCACACCCTGATCAGGGATCCCCACTGAAACCTCACAAACATCACACTCCATTTCTGCACGTCCTTGGCTCTAAAGTTGAGCCAAATGCTTAAAGGGGGACAGAATGAGTTCCCCAGCAGAGCCTCTCTCACTCTCTGTTAGGAAATTCATCTAAAAGACAACTTCCCTTCTGCACAAGTATGTGACTCAAACTTCCAGCTTTAACTTACTGCACACCCCTCTGGAAGCAGCCACTAGCTGCTAAAGCACACAATACACACACAAAGAGAAAACACAGGAAGCTTACCTCACTTTGTAGCAACGTACAAGCTGTTCAGCAGTCCATCACCCAGCACTTTCTCTCAAGACTAAGTTTGTGGGGGCAGCAGTGGCAGCAGAAGAGGCAGCAACAGGCGAGAATAAAGAAGAGCTTCAGAAAGAGATAAGATAAGAGCAAGAAAGTGAGGGGGAGAACAGCAGAGGGGAGGGAAGAAGATGGACTGAGCGACTGAGCTAACGGTGGCTGACAGACTCCCAGAGACTCCTCGTCTGAGCAGGAGGTTTGTAAAAAAGCCCACAAAACTAACTCGCTCCTCTGCCTGCCTGCCTCTCCAGCTTGACGTCAGTGCGGTCACATGACCTCGCTCTGGTGTGGAGGGGGAAATGAAAGGGGAGGGGAGACACAGAGAGAGACAGAGGGAGAGAAAGAGAGAGAGACGGAGAAGCCTGTGTTGCCGTGGTAACAGGCACACTGCACTGCAATGATTTCAATAGGTCATCTGATACACACACATGCACACACACAGATTCTTACATACAGGAAAGCAAAGACAAGCTCACGGCTGCAGATGGACTAATGTAAAAAAATAAAATTAAAAAAAAGCGAACAGAGAGAAGGAGCCACAGAGAGAAAAGCAGAAATACAATTAGACACTGATACAAAGTGGGTCAAATTTCATGTTTTTCTTCCAGTTCACAGAAACAAATGCAATTAAAAAAGGAATGTGCACCAGACAAACTGCACTTTTGAACTTTTGCTTTGACTCCTTCAACCATAATAAGCAACACGTTCTGCTCTTTACACCAAGTTTGTTTTTACTACAATTTGTGACCTTTTTGAAGGATGATGTTGTACAGAAAGGGCTGATTTTTATGGTGATTTTAAGGCCTTTATCAGTTCACATATTCAGGTTTTTCAGTAACAAAATTTCATACATTTGTTATGATTTGGGTCTAAAGATAAAAGAGCTTATGTTATCAGAACACAACATTAGTTATTAGAAATGGATTTCCTTCAGGAATCCAGTGAGTTATTCCACAGTACTAATAAAAGAACTATATCTGTACAAAGGACCATGGAGCAGAAATGAATAATAAATCAAATAACCTTCATTACTTTAGGGAAGTGGGGAATACAGTAGCTCCAGCTTCAATTGTATTTTATTTCATTTATATAATAATACCGTGAGACAAGCTGAAGAAGCACACCTCAACAAAAAGATTACATTTCCAGTATAACACTATGATTAACAGCCAATCAACAACAGTAACAAGACAATCAGCAGTGGGGATACAGGGATATGGTTACAACTTCATGTCTCATTAGAAGAGTAGACACTAAATTGTTATTGTTGTCACTGTCAGAGTTAATTATGCACATCAGCCTGGACTTGGACTGCAACTCAAGCACACTTGGCTGTAAGACTCTGCTGGGAGTAAAGTATTCACGAGTAATTCATAGCAATAATTTGGAATTTTGGAAAATACAATTGCTTTCTTGCCAGGAAAAGATTGATATGCTGTAATGCTTGTATGCTAAATATGAAGCTACAGCCACAAACCAGTTAGCTTAGTTTAACTTAAAGACTGGAAACAGGGGAAGCAGCTCTCCTGGCTCGGTGCAAAGGAAACACGATCCACCTGCCAGCACCTCTGACATTTTATAGAAGTAACAATACAACTTTGCAATCTGTCTGTCTGTCAAAATGTCTATAAGACGCCAGTCTTGTCTTGTCACTGTTCCAAGCACACAAAAAAAGGTTTCCTTGTAAGACCACATGTTCACAGAGCAAACAGAAACATGCATTACGAAATTAGTTGACATTAGCTTAAGACTTGAAATAGTTTGGCTAATGCTAACACGATCTCTGTTACCAGATCTTGGGAGATTCTCGCTAACACTATAGCTTTTGAACTGCCAGCCATTGCGAGAATGTGTATTGCTGAGACAGGTCTCGTACAAGTAAATTTTCTCCTAATTTGTTTGTCTGAAAATACCCTCTAAAGTGCCAAATGTTCAAAAGACATGTGGCCTGTGAAAATTGGTTCCAATATTAACTTTGGAGACTTTGGAGCAAAGGAATCCGTTAAAAAAATCTGTGCTCATTTTCACTTTGACCAGTGGAGTTAACACACACAGAATTGGGCGCCTGTCTTGCATGGCAGTGGCGAAACCCCTGCGACATAGATACAGGAACTGACTCACGAGCGAGCTGTCCCAGTGGAATACTCTTGTGGAAGGCAACATTTGCTTTCATTGCTGTGGGTTAGCCCCTTCCGCTTTACTTAAACAACTCCCTCTTTAATAACTAATTTCTTGTAGACACCATTACAGCCCATAGCAGAGAGCTCCTGTTTCAATAGTGTGAGGTACCACTGCCTCCACACATTAGCCACGCCCTTTTCAAATTTACCACTTGTCATACAGTGTTGCAGGAAGTGTCACTGGACCCAGGAGGGAATAGGTTTAAGCTGCGTCATGCAGCTCCATGTCTCGCTCTGTCAGTTGGTCTACAAAAAATTAACTATAGTGGCGGCCATGGTTTTCTACCTAAGATGCTCAAATTTGGCATGAAGGTCAAATGTTTTTTAGGTTGTTTGTGTGAATGCATTAATATAATATATAATATGTATCTACATAAATATGGCCTTGTTATTAATTGCTCTTTCTGCAGCTAAGACACAGAAAACCTGCAGTGTGTTTTTTTGGGGCTGCAGCATCAGACTACCTGAAGGGCTGTCTGAAATGTTTCCTTGCAGCAAGAAAATGTATCCAGTTAGGAAAGTCCATTGTTTATTGGAACAGTAATACAGTGTTACAGCTCTTTTGGTGCTGTAAAACCTTAATTATGCATCTAGTTGTCTTTATATTTTAGAAGGTATTTTGGTACACACATGTATGCATTTACATACAGCAACTCTATATTCAGAATTTATACATACTCATTTGTTGAAGTGTCAGCTCATTTCCACTTCCAAATTGTGCTGTGCATTGTGTTAAGCTTGTCTGGGGCAGGGCGTGAGTTTCAGACAAAGACTGAGGCGTGCATTGTGGGAAGGTGAACTATTTCAGGGCCAACCAAAGACCCTTCTTACCCCATCCTCCACTAACCCAAGCTGTGAGCTTTGGGCTGATTACATTCATCTGAATAGCATCTGCTGGCTGGGTGAATGGAGCGCAGTGGGGCCCAGAGTAGGGTGGGGTGGTGTGGAGGGTGGTCATCCAAGTAAAAACCACCCCCCACTGGACTTCTGTTAGTAAGGGTATGTATAGCTGAGTGAGAGGCACATGGCTAGAGACACAAAATGAAATGCCACAAGCAGGAGAGAGAATCAACACAAAGCAGGGAAAAGTCATTCAATAAAGCCTGCAGCTATATATATGACTGCAAAGATCCTGCTGTGGAGAAAGCAGAGACAAGAGAGTAGAGAGAACAGCAAAGCACAAGATCAGATGATGTAAGACACCGAAATGGGAGACTGTCAGGTGGGTAAATTGGTTGAGGGATAAATCATTTAGACTAAAGCCTGAGTCCTGGGATTAGTGGGCTGCCTGGTGATGCCTCAAGGTGAATACATGGTCTTAAAGAATCAGATTGAGTGAACAGCTATCCACTGTGAGAAAAGAAACAACAAGACAAACAAACAAGAAAAAGTCCATTTGTACCGGTATATCCTGTTTTATAAGGGCTGCATTTGAAGGTGGGATGTGATGCTTGTCATCACAATCAAGGGTCGGGGGATGATAAAGAGGAAGTATTGGTTGGCACAGGTCAATTACTAAGGAAAGTGGGTGGGATTTTCAATTTTGAACCCCTCCCACAAAGATTTGGTACTAAATTCCACCTTGTCTGGCCTTTTGAAAGGGCCATTTCACTACTTTAAGACCCTCTGCACAGTGCTTCTGTAGAGGCATATCACCAGCTTCTTTGTGTGTGTGCGTGTGTTAGGATGTAGGGTGGGTAGCCGGCACAAGAGGGAATTCCTTCCTCCTCAAGACTCAGGAAGCAACAGCATGAGCGGAAGAGAAAACAACTTCTCTTTCCAAGGCAAACCCTTTAGAAGTTGTTCCTGTGGAAAAGGAAACTCTCCCCACACCGCCACTGTTAACTCACTTTTAAATAACTGCATTATTGTCTGCAGCAGGTTTCTAAAAACAGCTGAGGGTAGAAAAAGTATGAAAAACTATGCTCTAAAATTCCTGAAATTGCAAAGGAACCCAAATGAATAATCAGTAAGAGAGATGACAAATGTTTGCATATGGTTACACTGAGAGTGAACATTGTCACAGGGCAGTGAGAACTAAAGCTGAAGGTTGGAGCTGTATCAGAAATCCGTCAAGTTAATCTCAGCAGCCGGGATGGAGGTATTAGATAACGACAGATTATAAATTAGATAATCAACTGTCAGGGAGGGAAGGCTTAGAACTCCTGACGAGGTTTTCATGTCTTACCCAACTACAAGTCAATGAAAACACAGGCGCACACACACACACCTACACACAATGTTACCCCGACATTTCCAGATGACAGTGGATGGTATCAGTGTTTTGTTAATCATCTCAATGACTTTGAAGCAATATGTTGAGGAAAACACTGCTGGGTGGAGTTTAAAGGCCTACTTTAATACAGTGTATATGCAGTGAGCAATATAACAAACAAACATACAGAGACAAGAGGAAAGAGAAGAGAACCTTCAGGGAAATAACAGACATTTCTGGTGAGTTCACTCAGGGGGTGAGCTGAATACAGACACACACAACCTTCCCAACATCAATGTCTGCTTTGCAAAAACCCATTTGACATTATCTTAAAACCTTGCTTGTGTCAAAGTGTCTGTGGAGGGTTGGAGTTAAAGGACATGAAGTCAGATGTAGGTGTCAGATGCTCTGTTACTCAAGCGGAACTGTAGAATTGATCATTTCTATCAACGCAGAACAATAACAGCACATGGTGACTACAATGAGAATGTGGTGTTGCGTGATGACAAGCGTCACCTTTCTATGTAGCTCCCAATTACAACACATACAGGAATCAGCAGGAACCTGGCGGGCAGACAGGGAAGTGAATTCATCTCCCACACACCATATGGTTGTAAAAATAACAATGCACTGTCCTGGGAGGTGAGAGAGGAAAAGGGACATCCACATACACCCCCTACCACCAGACATGTAAATGTGCAGCCATGCATAAACTCACATAGGGAAGCTTGTCTAAAGAAGCTGCGCTGTACAACACAGTCCACTACGACTACTTGCAACAACGCACTTGTTTATCCATCAGCACCTGAGGTCAGATCCATCAGCAGCTGTTCTCGTAGCTCTACGTGTTTATCAGTACAGTAGGTTAATTGACAACTCACTGAAACAAGTAGACAAGATTGTTTAAAAACAAATCTGCTCCTTGTGTGTTATATAACTGCAGTACATGAGGTGGGCGAGACAATGCACCTCACTGAACAGGCTAATCCAATGTACCACACCGCTTGCCAAAACAAATGACGGAAGCATCTTTTTGTTGTGTAATATACCAGGTTATGATAATGTAAATGAATACAAGACAAAAAACTGTAAATTAAAGAACACAACCATTTGCCAATAAGTGGGCAATCATTTATAATAGGAAGAAAAAAAATTTTGAATAATCAAATTTGTATGACATAATTTGTAGTTAAACTGAAGCTGAAGCACATTTTAAGAGGATGCACTGAGGTGACATTAGAAGTGGTATTTAAATAATAATTGTAATGGGAATTTAAACAACATTCATCTAAGGTAGTGCTAATGTATTAGCATTGTGTACACATATGTTTTTCCCCCTGGAAATCCATCTTATAAATCAGAATAAGTCCAAGTTGTCAGCTCTGGGCAGTACACTGAAAGTGGTGACTGCAACATGTGACATTAAGGATTTTTTGAGAGGTGTAGTGTTTAGTAGGAGTAGTTGGTGCCAGTGAAAAAGACAGACATACTCCTATGAAAAAGTATTTCAGAATTAGAAAATATGATTGTTTAATGGAATAAATTATGCCTGTATATGTATTTGAACAGGTGCAGAAAATCTATTTATTCCAAATGTATCAAAACACAGTAAGGCCCATGAGTCACTACATCTGTCCATTCCAAATGCCATTACAAATCAAACAACAGTCTGCTGCCCAGCTATCTGTCCTGTATCTCCATACACTAGTCAACGACCCACTGTAACGCATGGATGTCAGAATAATGCATGAGAATAATCACAACATAACCATCACAAGTGTGAACTGTGAAAAAAGCTGGGAACATACCTTCCATACAGAGTTTTTAGTCTTGACATTCAGAAAGTAAAACTAAGTAGATACAGAGCATAACACACTGGAAAACAGATTAATTTCCATTAGCGCAACATCACTGGGCAACCACTGAAAAAGGCTCAACTTGCTCAGAGCTTTACACTAAATGCTAATGCTGTTTTTCAGGTGTGATGGGGATTACAGTCAGATATGCTTAATGTTTAACCACGCAATTGCATACAAAACCAGCTATGCCGTGAATGGAAATGTTCACATACTTGCCCGCATATGTCATGTGTTACTGGAGGATCCCACAAGAGGGCACACCAAAGAAGAAAGTCAGATCTGTGATCTGATCATGGAACATCAAGAAAACAGAGACTTTTAAGTTCATTTCAATGAATCAATTGCGGGTGTGGGCCGTGAAAGTCCAGATTTCATGACAAGCCATTCTATAGCTGTTGAGACTGTCGGCTCAGAAAAACAAATTTCAACTTCATGATGGCGCTAGAGGGAAAATCAGGGGATTCATCCACATCATCATTGGGTTTTTATCCTCTGGGAACCATGAATGTCATGTTCAAATCTTCAAATCCATCTGATAAATGTGGTTTGCTAACTGATGTTGCAGCTTGTTTAGAAAAGGGTTAGAAATAAAGAAAAGAACTGATGAACAGAGAAACTTGGGTGACAGGGACCTGTCATACAGAGAGCTGGAGGTGAGTAAATGTCATGAGAGTGAGGTGAATTTAATGTGAGCTGTTCAACCTGATGAACTGGCTTATAAAATGACTGTCACACACATAAATGTTTCCTCACTCCAGAACTGTCGTGACAGACCATCATACCAGATGCACAGCACAATGATCCTGGATCAGAGCTATGGTTTCAAAAAATGATAATTTCAATGGACTAACACTTTCTCCCCAGGAGTTTCTTGGCAGAATTACAGCTTTATTATCTCTTTTGGTGGTCGTAACAATGAAATTATTGCATATGACTCACTCTTTTAATGTGTCTGTATTTCTTCATAATCCCGAGTGGTGAGAAGAAGTTATCTATTTTATCCCATTTATAGCCGGGGAGATGACTGGGAAGAAACAGGAAATTGGGACTGAAAAAAGGTTTGTTATACAATCTGCAAAGTATCTCAAGAGTTACTCAACAGCATTGCAACCCACTCCATCCTCAGTGATTCAGGAGCTATAAACTGAAGCCAGAAAGAAAGATGGATGACCAGTCTGTCCCATCTATTCTTCTTTATGGCAGACGGCAGGCTCGATGCAGAGAGGATTAACCAGAGCCCACTGTCTCAGTCTCTCTCTCTCTCATCAGAAAGCAGCAGGTTGGGAGTCAGGAGCAAGAAAAAGACACATCACCAACTCCCCTATGAGTCATGCTCTTGTCCCCTGCTCAATAGTACTGCTACACACAGGCACACAGGCAGCACACATACACACACAGAAAAACACACAATGAATACATATACGCAGACCCATCTTACATGCCCACAAACACACACACGCATAAACACACACTCCCACACATGCATCAATAACATTCATACAGAAATAGAGCCGTTGTCTCTGCATATTGATGACTGTCTACTGGCATGGGGGGGATGGACAGATGTAGCTCGCCTATCAAATGTCAGACACAACGAGATTCACAGCAGCAGCCATGACATTTTTATTTTTACTGGCCAACTACTTCCTGTGAGTCACACAGATTTTCTACTTTTCACAAATCCTATCACCTGTCACAATGATACAAAGGTAATATTAAGTAGATGATTGTCGGTTCATTGGTTAGTTGATAAAAACAATACATTTTAAAATGTCAGTTTGTGCTCTAGGACATTGCAAAGAGCACACAATTTTAGACATTTTATAGACTGCGATTTATCAAAACAAAGATAAAAATAACCACAACATTAACAGATAATGAAAATAATTATTAGTTGCAGCCCTAATTGACATATATGTATATTTAATGTGCATTAAGCATCTACCCATGTACAATCTAGTTCAATCTGTACAGGAGCAATCCAGATTTTTATTCATCACAAATATATTTAATATATATTTAAAACAAACAAACACACACTGCTGCGCTGGCAGAGGTGACTGTGCACTCTTATGATCATATGAACTGTACCAGTGTAAATACAATCTTATCCAGCGGTGCTGTTTGATCAGAAACAGCTTCAGATGATGGTTCAGGGGTCTCAAAAAAGTCAAATTTCTCTAAAAACATGTTTCCTCTGTTCTTGACCATTCAGTAGGGGGACTGCAATGCAAAAAAAAGGGGCACACGTGAGGGAAACATAAATGAAAAAAGAGAAAAACCAAACAACGGTGAGATTAGTGGGAAAGTAATGCAGCCAGTGAATGCTTGAACACTGCAAGTATCACTTTGCGTATTCTCCACCTGCATCTCATTAAAACCCAATAAATAACAGCAGCAGCAGAGGAACAGAGGACAGTTGTTATCCCACTTGATGGGATGTTCATGGGAATTTTCCTAGTCAGAAACTAATTTTCCTATTATTACACTAAGTTAATGTAGCACAAATGCTCTGTCATCTAAAATAATTTGTGTATCAGGTCCATCATTCAGATCTGATCTAAGAATGAAATGAGTTCTTTCTTGGCCCGTGCTAAACCCTTTCACCAAGTTTCATGAAAACTGAATCAGTAGTTTTTTTTTCACAATCCAACTGACAGACATGACTGAACCAAAACCATGACATTGTTGATAAATGGTAGAAGAAAGAATCACAAAAAATATAGAGTATAAATAGTGCTGTTGGACTAAATTCGAAAATTATCTCAAAAGATCATTGGCCAGGTTTTATGTTGTTTAATGACAGAGCAAAGTGAGCTGCTTCCCTCTGTTTCCAGTGTTTCTGCTAAGCTACAGTAAGCCTGTTGGCTCTGGCTTTCAATTTAGCATTCAGACAAATTATACAGAATTTCAAACTATTCATAGTTAAACTCAATCACATCCTATGAACTTAATCTAAATTTAGATACAGTTTATTACTACTGTTATTTCATCAAAACTGAAACCTGAAACCAGAAAGCTTGTATGTGCTTTTGAGAGAAGTTTCTGTTCTGTTAAGTTCTGAGATAAGTGGAAACCGTCTGAAGGAAGTTCAAAGGTTCCACTGAAAGCGAGTGACCTAAAGTGTGAGTGTTTCAGGCCGAGCTGCAGTCAGCCCTTGTTTTATGTAGTGGGCCTCTCAACTGGACAAGCTGCAGCTGTCCTTTAGTCTGAGAACCCTGTATGCCTGTGTGTCTGTGTGTGTATGTGTGTTTATGGTTGACAACTTAGAGGGAGCATGTGTGTATCAAAGAGCAAAGGATGTTCAGGCCATTTATCTCTTTTAATGTTAGTAACACAAACAGATACACACACATATTTGTCCCTGATTTATGAGTGCAAGTGTGTATGTGTGAGTGTGTGTAATGGCCTGTGTTTGGGGGGATGTGGGGGCCTGGGAACTGTGTGGAAATCACATTGGGCTTCCTCTGGCTCATCTCAGAGTCATGGGAAACAACACTGACCAAAAACAACAGGGATTGTGCACGCTGTAGCTTGACCACCAGACATGATACTGTTTAGACTGGACATCATACACCAACGACCCACCAACAAAGGATGTCCTTTTGACGTATGATTTCCTTCTAACTAATCTGTACTTTTGAATCAGTTTCTGTGGCTTAACTACTGTTGAATATATGAAGATAATCTGATTCAGTTTTACAGCATTAACAACATTACACTAATGTTTGTCCCCAAACATCATAGGTTCCGACACATTTTTGTTTTGTTCTACAACTAAAAGTTAGGCAAACAAAATTTTAAATATATCATATATGTGATGAAGCATTTATGACTTCCTGAAGATTGCATCTAATGTTGTAAATGTGTATTTTAAGGTAGATATCAATCCATTAATCACATGAAATCAAGGTACAAGGTACAATAGTAATTCCTTAAATTTGTGCAATAAAAAGAGTGTAATAATAAAGCTCTTACTAAGCCTCTTAGAGCTGCTTTTTGTCTTTTTCTGAGCTGCCTGACAACAGATTGTAAGTTGAAGTGCAATCTGCTGGATCAACTACGTGATGGCACCATTTCTAAATTATATCATATCTTTATGCATCATATTGTGGGAAAAAAAGTTTTTTTTCATGGCACATATTGGATACCATTTATGCTGACAACAGTTTTGACATTTGTAAGTATTTGTGTTTTTGAGTATTTGGTCGCAAACTAAGTATTGGCAAAATTAAAATTTTGACATAAATGATGACACTCTGTGAAACGTTCTCTGTGTGTAAGGTTACAAGAGGCTGTAATTACTCATTTGTTTACTGTATGTAAAGACATTCATATACCAAAGTGCTTTATATGGCTGACCAAGTGAGTGACTGAGCAACAAGCTGACATTGCCGTCCTACAGACCCGCTGCTAGCATGACTAAAAGCAGATGTTATATGAATTTAGATTTTTACAGTCTGCTGGGAAAAATAGCTACTGTACTTTAGAGAAAGAGAAAAAGCCTAATTAACCAGGAATGACTGGAATTAGGCATGGTTCTTGAGTCCTCTATATTTAGGTCTGAGTAGGAGGGGGAGTTGGAAAAATCCCAAAGCTCAAATCTCATAGGCCAACTAAGTGTCATTTGCATGCTAACATCCTTGTACAGTATAAGAAAGGGACAAAATCCTAAATAGATCAAACGTGTGCTAAATGCACTGTAATTCAACCCTGATTCCAAACTATTTGCGAGATTGTGTAAAGCGTAAATAAACCGAATGCGATAATTTGTAAATTCTTTGTGACACATATCTAATTGAAATCTGTAGAAAGATAAACTTTATATTTTTGTAAATATAAACTGAATTCTGTATTTGAAGCATTCTTACGTTTTACAAAGTGTCCAAACTTTTCTGAAATTGAGGTTGTATATACCCACATGGTTGGAATAGAAAACACAATAAAAAGACCACAGTTCTACACCTAGACTGCAGCTTTTGTGAACGGCAGATAATGAATCCGCTAGATTGTGTTCGGACGAGTCAGAAAGTTAAAAGAAATCAGTGACGATTATGAGTGGAAAAAGATTCAGAAACTGGAATTAAAAGACGCTGACAAAATTACATAGTTTATCTATTAAAAAATAGAAGATGTCAGTTTATTATTGTGCCTTTCAACACAGAGCTGAGTCATCTCATAATAATTACTGTTTAGTTCCTGGTATTCTTTTAAAGTGCCAAGCTACATGACCTGCTCTTTGGAAGTGCACAGTGTTTTTCTTAGCAATGACAATAAGAGCCGATGCCATTAAAGTGTTTTTCTGTTTGCTGCTCGGAGACGGGGAAAGTATGAGAAAAGATACCTTCAGTGTTGCAGCAGCTGAGGAACAGAACAGCTCCTGAGGTTTCTCTCTTCTCACTTCCCCCCAACTCTCTTCAAATAACACAACTTTTCTGGCAGAGTGCAGCTTGATAACCACAAACTCTGCAGGCAAACTGAAAACATGTGCATTTGTGTGAGAAAGTTTCTCTCTCTCTCTCTCACACACACACACACCATATGTTTTGTTTTCAGTGATGATTAAAAATGATTCAAATTTGAACAACTCACACGGCAATGATCCCAATCAGTACCAAACAGTTGTAAATCATTTTCCCAGCTGTGACACAGACATTTTTAAAACCAAAACAGAGCTGGTGCTATTATTACTGCCACTTTTATCAATTATGGCGCTAACTTTGTGATTACTATAGTAAGCATCTCCATTAACTCACTATGAAACATTTGAGAACAACTGGCTGCCCCCGTACTGATTTACATGAGCCATTGTAAGGGGGTGACATGGCTCTAGGGACAGCAATGCCAGTCTGTTGGTCGGTCAGTCGGTCGGTCTGTCCACCACTTTGGTCCAGACTGAAATATCTCAACAACTGCTGGAAGGATTGACATGGTGCTTCCCAGAGAAGGCAGAAGACTGTCACTTCCCCCAGTGTCACCAGTGGGTTAAAGGTTTTACTTTCTGTGAAATATCCCAACATATAAAGGAGGGATTGGCACAAAATTTCAAACCGACATTCACGGTTCCCAGACAATAAATCATAACTCAATAATCTAAGGTTAAACTTTTTCAATCGAATCAATCCGATGATGCCCCATGTTCTGTGACAGCTAGATGCTCATCTGTGGCATCTAGCGGTTGGTTTATTTGTCCACTCAGTGGTGGTGAGGGGAGGAAAAGGTTTCTTCAATGCTCACCTTCTACTGGATAGTTATTACTGAATCAATATTATGATGCAGCACTAAAGCTTCTCTCCTCGGGAAGAACCCTGTGAAGGGGCCTCCGTAACAGCTCCAACTATAACTCCAAACATGAAGCCCTCTCAGAATAGTTTCTCAGCGGGAAGTTTTTTCACTTTGGAAGAAAAATAGATCCACATTTTATCATGTGATAACAACACTAGGTATTTGGCAATTATGTAAGGGAGCTTCTCCATTAATTTCTTATAATAGGTTAGCTGATGAGAAGGTGTCTCTTGCTTTTTCAGGGACAAAATAACTCCTCAACTTTACTACAGCACCTTGCAACCAAACATGAAGGTGGGAGAGAAGAGGGAACAAAAAGAGAAAGCTGCTTGAGAGAATGCCAGGATTTGTACAATAGATTATAGTCAATCTATCAAAATACCTTCCAACCACAATTCCCTCAATCCACTGATGCCTTCAAATCAAAGAACATTATTTTCCCTGGTTCTGCGAGAGCTGGTTTGGCTCAGGACAATCTTTATAGTCCCATGAGTGAAAGCAGAACCACAAGTGTTTATGTACATTCATGCCCTCTCTCTCACTTGTCGGCTCTCTCAATCATACATGTATAGACATCACAGATTGTGCTGGGCTCAAGCATATTTCACACATCATTTATGAAACTACACAAATACTACCGACCTACAAGTTGGCCTGTCTGACAACCATATATGGAACACCACTTGTGGCTCAATAACAACGTCACTCAAATCAAGCACAGTGCAGGGGAAAAAGAGGAAGGAGCTAAAACTATATATAGAACAAGTTATCTCAAAATCCATGAAAGAATCCAGCTTTTGTTTTCTGGCAAGAGATCATATCCAATGCATTTACATCACCTCAGAGCCATTTAGGCAGGCCAATCGCAAGCAAACAGTGTTAATAAGATGCTATTACAGTAATTAGAAAACAGCCACAACAATGTTCATCACGGTAGAGAATTATTTACTAAATAAAATAATCTGCATGGTAGCTCATTCAAAATTGTCTTTAAACCTAAATCCATTTTGTTTTTTGTAAAGATGATGTCATTTCTCAGTTTCTAAAAATGTCAAAGGAAGTGGTCAGCGTCCCTGTGGAGACACATGGTTTCAGTCTCAGGCTACAGAAGAGAGAGACATAATGGACGTAAACGTAACGGGAGACAGAAAAGCAGAGGTTTTGGAGAGCTCAGGTTGTCTTTGAACAAAATGTGACAACAGGGAGACCTCAGCCTTTTCACTGATGCCATGGCAACATGCTCCATGCTTATAGTGGGTAAGAAAAAGCAGCTAGAATCAGGTGTAAAAACTAGACCAATATTCAACTCGGAGAGAACGATCAGGGATCAAAAAACCTGCGTTTGTGTGTGTATGCATTCAAGCAAAACATCAAACACCAGCAGCAGTGTCAAATGAGCTGGAAGACTGTGTAATTCAAGGGATTAACATTTCATTAGCAGCAAGCTCCTGGGCTCCATTTCTGTTATATTCATGAGGATGAAACACCCTTATATGACCAAACATCAAAGCTGTAAAAGGAAATTGTGTAATTCTAGGGCTTAAACACGTTTCAGTAATGAGTTCCCACATTTCAACTTTGTGCCATAAAGTTGTTTTCCCGATCAGTTCTCATTTTTTGTGGGATTTTCTTTTTATGCATAGCAGTTTGAGCCATGTTGGCGGAAACCTGTTGTGCTTATGAATATAAATAACTTGAAACATGTATTTCTTCTTGACATACACATTTTCATCGTACTACTATTCTTGTTGGAAGGAAAACCAGTTCTGCCATACCGCCGTCACAGGCTCTGATCATGCTAGATCATATTGTGGTGCGGCACAGGGATCCTACCCGTATGGAAATTAGGCATATGAGTTATGCACTTTATGAAAATTAATTGAGACAATAAAAGACATGGGAATAAAATGAGCACTTCCCACTCCTGCAGCTACCAGCAGCTCTGACTCTGCATACACATGTAGGTCACTGTTTTGGGCAGATGTTTTGCACTACTGGGTGACAAAATCTGACCCACATATTCTTTTAAAACTCTCTGTAGGGATCTTTTGTCCTATGTAAGCAGTGAAACGTGAGTGGTTTGGCAACAGGCACAGAGTTAAAACTATTTTCCTTTTCATAATATCTTTTTTTAACGCAATCTCTTTGTCGTTCTTTCTGAGCTAGTGGTTCTGAAGGCCTTTCATTATTGTTGAAGTTATCTACCTGTTCAAACAGGTGCACGGTACTAGCTTGCTCTATATCTAAAGTGGTGGGTGGTACATTAAATACACTTTGCAACAATAAAAGAGATGGTATGTCACATAGGATTGACTAGCATGAAGGCATTTCACCAGGCCAAATCTCAGGAATGGATACTGAAATGGCACAAGGTATTAAAAAACACCTAAAGCACAAAAAGAAAAAAACAGAAAGACATAACAATGTATTGCGAATCTCTTCGGACAGCATCCCAGGCAGTGTGGGTGTCTGGACGAGACATGCTCGCTTGCTCATTCGCTCATCTGTTCAAAAAAACTGGGCTGCGGCTGCAATGTGTTGTCTTCCTACCATATTTCTGTGGTATACTCCCACATGTAACCCCCTCCTCTTATTCACTCTCTTTCGCACTCCCCTTCTTGCAGCAGACCGGCTGTCACGGTTTCCAGCCCACTCATTACCGTTCCTCTCTCATGTAACTGTCGCTCCAAGAAGCTTTTATCCTACCTCTTCTCTACTACACACTGGGTGGCAAACAGGAACATTACATAAAGACAGTGTGGGCATTTACTTGTGTGCATTCACCTTCAGTCATAGTTATAAAGGTTTTCGAATGTAATATGTACATTATGGTCATGGACGTTTGCCTGCAGAAGGCTCATAGAAATTTCCAGAAATGTTATTATAGCTTCTGTAGAGGCACCCACCTCTGTTAGATCAACCTCAAAGGGTTTAGAAAAAAGTGATTCATTTATATTAGTGGATTTTATTTGTTTAAAAAATACTTTAACTTAAAAATTATTTTTTGAATCTTTTATTCGTCACTACTACTGAGACAGATTTCTCTTTATTTTTTCTTTACTTTTCTCTAATCTCTGGTGATGCATTACTGCAACCTATTATAATGCTTTCACAAGTGCTAGAATCAACTGCTCATCCTTGTTATGTCACATGTCTTCAGTGAATTATTACTGATGAGTTTACTCAATACCCAGCAGTTCATACTTATGGGGATTAAAATAACAAATATTGTAGGCCCCTAAAAAAATCCCTCTGAAGTCTACTGTACACCCAGGGCTCACTGACAGGCGTTCCAGCCACCACCGCATTCTCACATAGTGGGAAAGCCCTGTGCTAATTCAGGACATGTCCATGGACTCCTGGCCAGCCAGGGTGTGAAGCCAAAGCCTGTCAGTGAGGCTTAGCAACTCCTCTCAGCTCTCCCAACACAACCTGCAGCTATTGATGCTACCCTTTCTGATAATCTGTCTGGCCTTGGCAATGGGGTGTCACTGTGTAACCAGTGAGGTAATGGAGTGTGTGGTTCCAGGCTTATCTTGCTTTAATCAATCAGCTGTCCGTCCACCTGTCTACAGTACATGTCTTTGTGTTTATATTCGTAATCACACCCACGTATAATGTGTGCATTCTGTTTCTTCTTTACTGTATAGCGGTCTGTCTCAGTCTATGTATGGCATGGAGACCAAGTAGGCCTCAGAGTGAAATTTAGCAGCTGTTGTTGAAGATTACACACTCATCCAATGTTAGCAACAGAAACAAGTGAAAACAGCTACCGTTGCTGTTTGCTTTTTTCAGCCAATGATTATTTATTATAGTGAAAAATATTAAATGTATTTTATATAGGCAGATTGTTTCAGATCTAATATCTAGGAAGTAAGTCTCTGAACCTCTTGGACAAGGAGTCTCATTCTATTATACCCTGAGAGTGGAGAAGGTAAACAGTAAACAGAAATAATGAACTTTCAGTCATTTGTTGGTTAAATATAGATGTGAAACACACAGTGCTGTGCTGTATGTACATTTGAAGCCACATATGGAGCAGGCAGAATGACATACAGACAAGGAGAAATCACTGTAAAATGCCACAGCTGCTGCCCATTAATGTAATCTTAAATGGAATGGTATATTGCACACTGAGGTAGATGTTCCTCACTGGACTGAGCACATGGCTGATGTTGACAGAGGTGTTTACCAAAGAGACTCCAGCAGGCCTATTTGCATTTGACAATAGGGACATTTACTTTGCCTCTGACCATATCAATTGCGGATCTTTGGGATGCTGGGCCATGTTTCTCAAAAGGGGAAGCAAGCACTGCTTACCAGCTGGCCAAAAATAGTATTACCATCCCATTTCACAAAAGATTTTCGCATTGGGTTGCAAATATGGTGTTACTTTTAATTACCATTCCCCCCTCTGAAAGATGACTATGAGAACCGGACTCTTCTGGGGGACGGGCCAGGGACTTGAGATCAAGAACAGCAGCTGGTAAGTAATGACGCGACTGCATGTCAGACCCTTGGATAACTAGCATGAGGTCAGTGACAGAAGAGCTTAACTTGTGTTGGCCAGACCACCAACTGGGAACCAGTAAGGCGTGTCAGCCGAACTGCAAACAGGAAAGCAGGAATGCTTGATATTAGCCACAACCACCTACACATGAACTGGCTTGATTTTGTCCCGAGACCTCTACAGAGGATCTTGCTTTACATTGTTGGGGACCACTGACTCCAAAACTGGTTAGCTGGGAAGATCAATTGTGGTTCAGGGTCAGGGTGGGCATCAGTTGTGAAGCTGGGCTGCAGATAATCTGAGTTGCGGGTTAGAAGAGGCTTGTTGTTACTTGGCAACAAAGGCTTGGGATTGCTGGGCAGTTGAGACTTTGAGGTACTGAGCAGCTTGTAGAATCAATGCTTTTGACACCAATGCTTCTTTCTAGGGGCTTCGACCCCTAGATACCAAGGAAGTAGCCCGGCAAGTTCACCGGAAAGGGGACTGCTCACAGTCTAAAAGGTTCGAATCAGACAGGAGACTAGATGGCTTCGGGTCAAGTGCAAGTAGGAAGCTCGACAATTGGGGTGCTGAAAAGAGGCTAGCAGGATTATTTGCCAACTGAAGGAGAACATGTTGGTAGCAATCATGCTGAAGAACAGCATGTTGTTGGCCAGCATGCTGAAGGCTAACTGACTGGGGTGCTGGCTGGTAGCTAGCAGGCTGGAGGCTAGCCGATTGGAGGTTAGCAGACTGAAAAGCAGACTAGATGCTAGCAGGCTGGGAAGCAGACTGGGAAACAGACTGGAGGCCAGCTGATGGTGAAGTAGGCAGATGAGAGAATACGAAAGTTCATAAAGTTCCTCCTCAAACAATTCTGCAGGGTCCATGTCTGGTCAGTTTGCACTGTCACTGTTACAGGAAATTTCCGGTTCAGATAAACTGATGAGGAGGCAGCAGGAAGACCACCCAATTATTAGTAACAATCCTGAAATACAAAGTATTTTCAACAAGGAATTTAAAGGCAAAATATAAATAATGCAAGACTTCGATTAACCGAAAACGGACGATGAATCTGATTTCTGGTCTGATCCTGGATTGCCCCAACTTCCTGCCAAATCATCACACATTCTGTTGCTGCCGTTCCACAGCTTAGACCCAGCGCTGCTGATGGCCACCAGCCCGATTTGACTGCTGGGGTTTGCGCTGGCTAAATTCCTAGGCATACCAACTTAGTATTCATAAAATTCGGCATACCAACTTGGTATGCCTAGGAAACCACATCTCCCTTGCAGCGTCTCCTTCAAATGTCAGCTGTACACACCAGCTGGTTGTTTTAAGTCAACTCTGTGCGCACGTCTGTCTATCTGTCTGTATGGAAAGACTCCCTCAAATGAGGCTACATGGAAAGACAGAGACCAACTGAACCAAATGTTAGAAGATGCTAGTGTAAAACTGTAAGAGCAGCAAATCTTAACCAACACAAAGACTGTGTATTGGACTGACTTAACCACAATAATGCAAATACATAGTATAAGCCACCAGAGCCAGTGTGTGCTGCAGACTGCAGAGAGATTTGTATAAAGTCTGTCATCACATTTTAATGTCAGCCATTGTTATGATCTAACACATTGGATAGACTGGCAGTGCATAGCTGTGATGACTCATAAGTCAGAGAATGGCATCTGACCAGTAACAGGGTCAGGTGTCATCAGTCAGTCATAGAAGCACTGCAGGCTCGCTCTGACACAAATAACACATGATGGCTACATTTCGCTCAAGGTAATCCTGCTATATGCTATGTTGTATACCATGAAACAAGATCCATCACCTATGATTAAATGATATCATACAAGATGATCTATAGAGCAATCAACATGGTGGAAGAATGTATGTATGTGTTTCCAAAAAATGCACACGTACATGTACATAGACCAGTGAAGTGAGGGATGAAAAGGACACAGGTGTGAATGAACGACAACAAAAAAAAAGTCTGTGTGTAAATCTGTACTTTAAGACATCAAGCATCCTATAGCTCCTGAGCAACTGTGTCCAGTGAGAGAAAAATCCCTGAGTGATTGGGTGGTTAGACTTTCTGGCACTAAGACAACCACAGTAGTCTTATCTTCTAATTTTAGACAAGTTCAGAATCATCAGTGGCTACTCCCACAGACACTCTGAGAGGACTAAAGAGTCAGTTAGTTCAACTCTGAGGATATTTACATTATGATATTGTGACCCCACCGAGTGGGAGTGAAGTATTGTTTTGGGCGGCAGTGTCTGTGCTGTGGTGTCTGCGCTGCATTCTAACTGATTAGTATACAGACATCAGTGGGGTAAAGTCTGCCATCTCTGACTGCCCTGTTTCTTTTATTTTTAAATCAAATGTACTGGTCAGAGACAGAAACATTAATACTGTAGTTGTATTGTAAGCTTTGTGGTTGGATTATGACATAACTTTACTCTGTGACACTGCAAAGTAGCGGCAATGACAAAGTGACACAACATAACAGGCACAAAACCCAATGCTTTCCAGTGACACTGTAGTTTAAGGGTGTAACCCACAGACGATAGAAAAAGCCTGGCCTGGATGATGTGGCAATAATTGTCACCCATAGTTTTCTCAGAGGACACCTACAACTTCGATTAGGGTTTGCAGAAATCTAAATTTGAAGAATAGGTGGAACTGAGCTTGGGGAGACACTTTTAATAATATGAAAGTGTTCAGCAACGATTCATAAGTAAGCCACACAACAACTCACAAATGATACGCCCATGAAAGGATGGAGTGAGGGGGTGTAATGTGCTAGGCCTTCTCCTGAGGCTGTGGGCAGCACATCATGTTGCCTTGTACAAGCTGTCACCACTGTGTCTGTGGGAAGCATGAGGCTGACAGTTGATGATCCTGTTTGATCTCAGCCACAAGCCACTCGTGAGCAGAGCATAGGCACAAGGGAACAACTGCAGGGCTCTGTACACTGATGGTGGGTGGGATGCTGTGACATTTGTCTGTATACTAGTGCTTTAAGGATATTTCATGTAGGGACCTCTCCCAAGTTCTCTCAACCTCTCCTCTCACAATATTTCAAATTAACTTGCTAATAAGCAGACATGTCATGTAAAATAAAAAAGATCTGCCTGTAATTTGATTTGTTTGACAGTGTTTTTATGAGCTGGGGGCTCCGTTAGCTGTGGTAGCTGTATCTTTGGTTTCTATGAGGAATGCCAACAATTCTAACTATCCATCCTGGGAAACTTTTTCCCATACTGGTTCTGTGTTTGATAAGGAAGAAGAGCCAAATCATACAACCAACCAAAAGTGATGCCATACAGTCTAAACCAACTGAATTCCTACACATTCTTTGCACCATTACAGACACGTATCTCTTAGCCTCTCATGTTGAACAGCCCTGCCATAGCTACACACTTTCAATACAGATTCAAGAATTTGGTTTGGTGCGCTCACACAAAAGAAAATCCCAAACAAAAACATCACATCATATACACAACTGTTGTGGGAAAATAAAATAAGAATTAAAAAATATAGTATTAATAATAATAAGTAACTGAAACAAGGATTCCCATTGTATTAGTACCACAAGTCCTGATTTGGAACTGTGAGGTTGATGAGATTAAAATGTGGATCTGATGTGAATCTAAATTCAACTGAGGGATTCTGAAATTGATAGATTATTTCTCTACGGAAAAGTCACCACTCGTCCCTGCTGAACTACAAAAGCATGCACAGTAGTACAGTAGTGTTACAGAGATCTTTGTCTCAATATACACACCATCTGCAGAAAGCACATTAGCCAGACAACAGACAAACTTTTCATTTCAGCCGTTACTGAATTATCATGAATTATCACACACCTGAAAGCAATTCCCCTACACTGCGTGTCTTTGGACTGTGGCATGAAATATGATCCAACCCATGCTCTGACCACAGTGTTAACCAAAGCTTTTCACTAACAAATGCAACAAGTGCATCATGGTAAGAGTGTGCTGACAAACGGCAATGTGATGAAATGTTGTATAGGTAAGATTGAAGTACTTGTTGACACAAAAGCAATCAATGCAGTCAAATTATGATACATTCACAGCAGTGAAATCAATCATTTACAATGGCTGTCATCTCAGGTGCCCAGAAGAATCTCCAACATATTCAGCTGTTGTGTAGTACTAAGGTTGATGCCTTAACATTAATGTCATGTTCACACTCCTGCACTTATTACAGTAGCTTTAAATAAAGGTGACATGTAATTCAACGGCTGTAGTTCTGTCACTCACCAGGAGGTACGTGTGGACGCCTGCAGCCCAGGGAAGTGGTTTCAGACAGCTGGGTCACCCCGTCTAGTTTTGGGTGTACAAGGGTCCTTTCTTATCCACCAATGAACGGAAAGTTAACAGCACCTTAGGAAAAAAAAGAGACACATTTTTTACTTTAATTTCACTCCAATGTGTATGTTTGTGTTTGTATCCATAAATGTGTGTTTGAGAATGTGGAAAAGATCGGTGGGTGGTTGTATATCCCAGACTGAGGTCCAGACATGTGGCCTGTGTAGTTAAAGGTCACTGACCTGCAGACCCAACAGAAGCATGAGATCCTGGATTGACTACAGAGTTCATACACAGGGCCAGAGGAAACACACTGACTGAGTTCAAGGCTTAGATTATGCTACTGTATGACCGGCTCATATCACAGCCTCAGTTTATTTGCTCTATTAAAGCTGCTCAGATGCTCAGTGATTGCAGTAATCCACCCGTAATTCTGCGCTTATTAAGTACAGCTGACAAAAATAACAAGCACAAGAAATATTTAACTACGGATAATTTAAAAGATAATATTAGAAATACACAAACTTGTCATGCACTTTAAGTTTGAATCACAAACTGGATTTGCAATTAAACCTGTTGTAGAAGCACCCTCAGCCTATAGTGGAGGTACAGCATAATCAATATGTATTAGGAGATGAGATATGTAATACAACACTGGTGCTGAACATAGCCAACCAACTTAAAATTACATTACATATACAACATTAAGTCACAGAAGTACAAGTGCGTGCTTGTATTCTTATTAGTGTGAAAATGTTTCTTGGTAAGAATCTAAATATGAATCTAAATATGAATCAACAGAACCACCAGGGCATGGGCACTCTGCCTCCTGCTGGTTTTTCAATTTTGTGGTTTTGGGCTATTTTTCTCATTGTTGAAAAAACTCCCACTCTACTGCACAATATTATGTGTTTTAGATGTTTTTAATTGTTGCTATGAATTAAATATTTTGTCTTCAAATAGTCATCTCCATTAAGAATGTATGAAATCTTTAAAGGCTGTTTTCTCAAAATGAGTTTTTCTCATGCTGAGCCATACATTATTGTTATATTCTGAAGGTTATTACAGAGGCGTTTGTCTATATATCATTCACACCCTCATTTACAGAACATTTTCTACCTAAAAACATGACATTTTTTTATGGATTTACACAGTATTTTCTGCTTCATGTAATGACAAAATTAGTTATTCCAATTGCCTTCAGTAAAAACGTTGAACCCTAGATTTCAACAAAATAAAATAACTTTGAAATTTGCTTTATCCAATGTACAGATTTATGTCCTCAAAAATATATGCAAATTAGCACATATGTGGGAATCAAAACATCAAATTTCAAAACTTGTAATGCAAAAACAATTGTTGTAATATAAATAAATACAAACTGGGGAAGTATCATGATAATGTCTTTAAGTTTTAAAAATAACCACATTCACCTGTGGTTTTCTCCACATATGCAAAAACGGTAAATAGCTCAGCATCATTCACTTGTGAGTCAGTTTCTCAAACTGACTGAAAAAATAAGCTTTATTTCTCCATCATAATCCCCATAGTAGAATTTGACCAAATTTACTATTGAGCCCCTCCTCCTCAGCCAGTTAATGTTGACGACAGCTGTCAGGAATACTACAGTGTCTGATGATGTGCCACCTGCCCCAGATGTCGCCTCATCTGGCTCTCTGCACACGCAATAAACTAAAGAGATAAGGTGAGAAATCTACTTTGCATATCCATCAGGGGGTGCTTCCACTGCTTTCCTC
Organism: Serranus cabrilla; assembly: GCA_903364295.1. Taxonomy (NCBI): domain Eukaryota; kingdom Metazoa; phylum Chordata; class Actinopteri; order Perciformes; family Serranidae; genus Serranus; species Serranus cabrilla. Next base: position 164,368 of record CAFUXE010000607.1, read on the forward strand.
CAACCAACACCTCCTTAATACTGCAACCAGATGTTTTACACATAGTTAACATAGAAAACATGTAATCATATTGACAGAGAATTTTAGAGACAAGCTGGAAACTGTTTTGACCGTTTTGATTGAGGGAAATTTGTAAGCATAACCTAAGAATGTTAAACCACACTCTTTCCTTGTGATAGAGGTGTAGGCAGTTTTCTAAGAAGACTAGTCTTTCTGTCATAAAATTATAGAGGGAAGAGCTCCAGCAGTGTACTGACTGTAAATTCCTTCCACCAGATATGTAACATGTTACATGCATCTCATTTGTTTAAATTAAACAGTGCTGGAACTATGAGTTGAATAATGAATTAACTCATTCTGGATTTTTGAGGCGGATACTGATACCAATATTTCCAATAACAATACATCCACATATAGTATTTTTAAAGCATTAACACATAACATATACAAACAATCTTGATTACATTTTTTTAATTAACTGGGACCAAGACAGATAATTACAGTAACATTTCACAGTTGCTCTCTCGTTAAAAAAAATGTAATGGTGAGAGGTTTCTCAATACGTCAAACCTAGTTTGGTATTTCTGTACTGCGATTTCTTGTTACTCATCAACAGACATACAGGTGCTTATATGTAATAAGCTGATATTAGCCGACATACCAGCCTGTCTGCTTTGTTGGTATAACCCTAGTCTCTAACACTATAATAAATAGGATACATTCTAATGAAAATTCATAGAAATTGGCTGCTTTTGGGTGTGTTTATTGTATTTTTACTTGATCAATGCCTAACTTTGAGATAGTAGCTGTGTTGTCAGTGTTATATCTGCCATAAGTGATAAATCTAAAATGTACAGACAGAGGAAAATTTTCATGCCATTATTTGCTTGCTCAAAGTTAAACATGACACAAGGGTGACTAATTTCGTGCTTACTGGACAACTCTTATCTCCCCAGTATAGAAATATCATTCCAAATATGTAACAACAAAGTATTACATATTTTCATACATAGCTCTATGCGATCTAGGGTTACTGAGAGACACCTCTAGAAATCACTACTTTTCAAAACAATGGCCTTAAATTTAAACTAAATCCCTCCATACTTTCTGTCCACAGGAAACAGTGTGTGCCTAAGAGGTTGTGTTATTTTAGTTTGTATCCGCCCAAAGCGCAACCTGCGGAAATCTTTACAGAATGTGTAAATACATAACAATGAGAGCACAATACGCGCTGAAAAACGTGGCACGCGTAATAACACTGGAACAAAAGCCACCGCAGAACATTTAAACCTTGTGGCATCTACACGGAGCAAAAGAAATAAGTGGGTTTCTACTCTACAAAGATCAACTAGCATAGCAAGCTAAAATGCTAGTTTTTGGATGCGCCAAAGCAAAGCTACACACGGCATACTCTGTGGTGACCGGACCTGCTGCACAGAAACTGAGAAAGTAGCGTTAGTTAGCTAAACATTTTATAAAGGCTAGGATATGCGGAAGTAACATCAATGAGACTGCTTTCATTTTTACCAGTTGAGGAAGATGCACTAACGTACATTTTCCCAAAGTTACCACAACGCCTTACATAGCTAACGTCATATATTGACTGTGAATTAGGGTATGTAAGAGGAAACAAGCCAAGACGAGCTCGGCTATAAATACCGTAAATGACATTAGCTAACCTCAAACAGGAGACGGACCACATAGGTTAGAAATGTCACCAGAGGTGGCTTCTTCATCTGCCGGTAACTCGGTAAACTGCAACACTCAGTAACACATGTATCCCCAACAAGTGTCAGTGTAGATAGTTAAATCAAAGATAGCATATAATAAAGATGTTCTGCCTGAGAGGAAAACTGGCTCATCTTCCGCTCTGCAACAGTATGTATGTTACGACGCATGCGCCATCGGGAAAGGCATACAGTTTTCCCTCAGGCATTTTATCAAACTCGACACGAACGGGATTTCTTTCTTTTTTTTAATAATTTATTTGACCAACATCTGCCTTGTAATTCTGAACCCTGGAAGCAATTATGTGAATATTTCACATCTGCGTACATTTGTGGTGTCTAAAAAAACAACAGAGTGAGAGTTCTGTCTTTTTCCTCTTCTCGAGCCACCTCGAGGTGAATTACGTTACGATTTCAATACTCTACTGCCATCTGGTGTACAACTAAAGGGATTTACTAAAAGTACATATTCCTGAGGATACTCTTACCAGTGTAATGTGTTTTTTAACTGTTGGTGACAGTAGGGCAGCCTACTGGTGAAGGTTATAACCTACAGTTTCTTATTTGGTTTAATTTGGACAATGTCGGTGTAACTATTTACTAATAAATCTGGAGTAAGTCGTTTTAAGACATTTGTTCTTGTCAGATTACAGGGTTTTCCGGTGTTTGCAGGGGGAAAATTCTCAGAATATTATTAAGAAATACCACAAAGAAGTAAATTTTTTAAAAAACACAGCAAAGGCATTTCTGGCAGCCGGCTAAAAAACAATCTTACCTCATCTGCTGCAGGCCACATTTTGGCCGACAGCATATGTGCAAATGGGAACATCATGTTTTTCATTTTGGCACTCTGTAAGTTTGACATATATCCACAGAGCTTGACCTCAGGATCACATTTGTGTTTAGTCATGTTACTCACAGCAGAAGTCCCAGTGTGAACAATGCCACAATTACTTTTCATAAACCTGTGCTGAAAAAACAAATAATGCTGCTTTGTAGCTTATGTGGATGATATGTAGGAAAACCTAACACTGTCATGTTCACTAATATCATCTGGAGGTGCACACAGTTTGGTGAAATTTACCCTCCTCTCCAGGAATAGCATGCAGATGACTGCTGTTAAGATGCTACTAGTGGTATAAACTGTTGTAATTTAATTGCAGTAAACAGATCAAAAGGATGCAGAAATAACTATAACATGATATGTTTATTCATGCTTTGTTAGATCTTTCTGCAAGATGACAAGCAAACAACTTCTAAAATGTTTATTTTCAGAGCAGAGTTCAGATTGATTATAGTTAGCTTATGCAGGAGACTGTCGATGCCTGGCGGAGATCTGTACTCTTTTCAGTCCAAATATTGAGTACAACCAAATTCAATCATACATTTGTTTTATTTCATATTAAGATTGCAGAGAGGCTACAGGAATTTAATGGAAAAACAATAACAGTAGTAGAGCAACCCCTCCGTGATCAGCTTCCCTTTATAGAGAATTGTGGTATTGGGGGAGATAGTGGGTCAGCAGTAGATGCCACATAGAAGTGGTGTACATCATCTGAAAGCTGGGAACCTGAAGATTAATTTGATTAATTTGCACTGTGTCAAAGTGTTGTAGTTATAAATCTATTTTATTAATCAACTAATTAAACCCATCAAGACCATTATGGTATAGCTTTCTGAAGTCCATTTCCATGCACTGTTATGTCTCATAAGTTGTTGCAGCAATTCTTTGGTTGATACCATTTGTTCAACACTTAACTTCTGAATAAGGTCATTAGGCCACTTTCTAAGAATAGATAAAAATGGTCTAAAGAATATTACATCAATACACCAAGATGTTTGGAACACCATAGAAAAATTCATGCTGTGATTTGGTATAACAAACATTAGATATATTTTCGGCAAATGGATAACAAGCAAATCTTTTCTGTTAACTGCTTAGAAACCCCCTTATTGTCAGTATACCTAGGATAGCGAACCATGTTCTGAATGCTCTAGTTTCATGAGGCTGTGATTATTCTAGAGGTCACAGCAGCTCATTTTATACAGCGATGGTTGTGCTTCAAGGAATGCTCTCACTGCAATGAATGACTACATGAATGAGGTTGGGCTCATTGAATCCACAAGAGTCTCCGCTTTCCAGTGATACCCAGTTCATGCAATCAATTCCAAGATTGTTAAGGACCCTAGTATGCAGAGATATTTACATACAGTAGGAGAAAATAATGCATGAGAAAGACTATGTTGTATTGCCTTAAACTGCATGTTATAATAATAAAGGCGGCATGTCTGTAAAGAGAATACTTGTGGGTAGCCATAGAGCCCATTTTCATTCAGATATCTTGAGGTCAGAGGTCAGAGGGCCGCTGAATGCGCTGAATGCCAGGCTTAGGCTGAAAGTGATGGTGTCCCATAATACTTTAAGTAAAGTTCCATACTATTTAGTAATATCTGAGTAAAGGAGTATTAGTTTTGGAACCACACTGTGGAATAGAGGTGCAGTTTTTGAACCAAAAGCAGCATCGGATAGTTCTTGTTTACCTGCAAAGAGAGACAGAACAACTATAACTGACACAACAATCTCACATGTAAATGTTCTGCTCCTATGTTCAGGGATCATTGTCTCACAATCCGTACATGCTTGGAAGTGAAACTTCCTTTTGATTGCCAGATGTGATCTACTAATCCATTAGAGCCCAACAGATATATAGCTTGACTGATATTAACGGCCAATATGTGCCTTTTAAAGGCATATGGGTATTGATGTATATGCAGCCCAATATGTGCTGTAATGAAAACGTTTTTTTACACAAAACAAAGTGCAGTAAAATGTTGCTTCGAGTGATTTAAAAAAAAAAAGTCTGCAACTGACTGACACTGGACAGTAATTATGTTAATTTTGCTATTTATTTTATTCCTATTTATTCATTATTTTCTCAGTTTTCATTTATATAATTGTATAATGTCTAACAATGTTAAATGTTATTTAATAAAGTCTTACATTCGACAAAGTAGACCATGTAACAGGTAAGATGTGACCATTTCTGGGAAAGATTATTCAGTCAATTAAACCTTTTTTATGGCAAAGCATGGTATGTGTGTCACACCAGCAGGTGGCGATCAAGTGCTGTGTGTTTTAAGGTATGATCCATTTTTTGTCATTCCACTTCATCTCATGCAAGTTCACCTGCCAAAATAACATCAGTTAAATAAACTATTAATTCACTCATTTTATCGTATTGCCTACATCCTGTTCTGCAGATATTTTCTCTTTGCATAGAGTCAATCAGGTAGAATTACTGAAATGGATGGATCAGTTTATCTGCACATATATGTCCAAAGTTTAAGGTAAAATGTTATGTATGTGTGTGTGTGTGT
>CAFUXE010000607.1:188780-203796 GCA_903364295.1 Serranus cabrilla
CACACACACACCAACATACATGCACATGAACGCCCAGCCACCCACTCCTGGTTTTACTGTACATGCAATTACAGACAAATTCATTGTGTTGTCTTTCTCTTCTCTCTCTCTCATACACACACCGCAAACACACACATACACACACTGCTCTTGTTATCCAGTTGTCCATCTTTGGCATTGAAGCCTCTCCCTCAAACCAATTTATATTGTAAGTTGGTGCAATATCAGTGCCTCGAATGTGCTTTGATTGCCATTGTAATCATTATTTTTTACACAACTGGCGCACGTGCAGATGAATGTCATTAAGTCAAAACAATTAATAACAATCATCTTGCTAATATCAACAATCCAGACTGATGGTGACTCACACTTAATGTTAGCATCGTTTAAAGACACATTAAAGTGAAAGTCAAATTGCACAGCACATGGAAATGAATCAAAATGTGGCGGCTTCATACAGTTAAAAACTTTTCAGGGCTAAAGCAATTGATGTCTATCCACCTTGGCAGCAACCTCGGTGGAAGCTGGCTTTTGTCCAAAAATGTGCATAATCAATCACTGAATCATATTGTTGGACTGATGCAGGTCATTGAGCACTGCAGGTGGCACTGTGTGGATCAGTGGCTCAGTTGCTGGATTGTACAGGATAGATCACTCAGGGGCAAAAACAGCAGCATGTGTCAGTGTATCCAGGGCTGTGATTCAGCCTAAATGCAAAACATTTAGTATTTACTCCATGTACCTAATCATGTCAAGTCAATTCTGACACCTTCAATGCAGACAAGGCAGAAATGCAATAGGTCCAGGTATAAATTGAGTAAATTAAATTATTACTCTTACATTCACAGCCACACCCCATTGAAGGTGCCCTGTGGAGTTTGTTGAGTGATTAGCATTCATATTAAGAAGCTAACTATCCTCTTCTTCCTTGCCTTAGTTTGTGTTTTGCCATGTGCATGTGCATCCTTGTGACAGAGCAGGGGCCACATGTAGACATAGTGCTACATGTGGTCAAGGGTGCCTTTAAAGGAATACTTCATCTATATGTGATCATTTATATAGCAGTTAACCCCATGGTACCTTGAATTTGTGAAGAAAACGCATGCCTCCATGGTCAATGAAGAATCCACAAAATATTCTTAATGAATTGAAGTACACATTTTAAAACAAAAAAAAACAAAAAAATATAACAAAACATCTATTAACAAACCCCCCACACAACTCATGCAATATAGTTTTCAGTTCTTTCCAAACATATGCATTTTTGCAAAGTCCTTACTATTTAAAACTTAAGAACAGTCTCATGCACAGACGAGTAGTGCGCCTGAAAGCGCCAGACGGTGCAATTTGTATTTTAGTACATAACTTAAAGTTAGAAATGCCTACAGAATACACTGTTACAACCACAACATGGATACGTTTTTCACAAATTTGTTTGCAAACAATGTGAAAATAAATCAGCATATGCTGTTGCACTTCGTAGTAGGGATAACAGGGTTGGCCAAGGCAGGAACTACCTCTGAACAGCATGAATCATCCATGGAAAAGTAGCTTCCATTTATTGCTGGTTGTATGTGGCATTAGTTTTTTGCAAAGAAATGACCTTATTTTAGAAAGCAATAGTACACAGTTGGTTGAACTTACGATTTACTAGTTTATTTTGTCATGTCATTGAAACAGCCAACATTCAATAATGGGTAATCTGTGAGGGAAAATTACTCTTTTTGTCAAGCGAGTCTATTGGCTTTTTAGTTTCCCATCAGGAAAGGCTTTTTGACTGCAAGGTTAAGCACTGGAAGTATGGATTTTGAAGGGTATATAGCAGGTCAACACTAGATGCCACATAGAAGTGATGTAAACCATCTGAAAGCTGAGAACCTGAAGATTAACTGGATATCAACTGCTGTTCAGCACTTAGCACAATATTTAGGTAAGTTAAAGTAAAATGTACATGGCATCTGTAACCTCTTGTAACCATTTCCATCCTGTCATCTATAACATAGTGCCACAGAAGCATAACAGTAGTGACGATGAAGTCATGTGATCGCGGTGTAGTTCACTGTAGCATAACGTTAGCTTTTCACTTCTGTGGTGTTCATTTGTGAAGAGAATCCTGCAGAACAAAACGCTTAAGCATCACGTATGTGTTTTTGCCACAGAGCTTATTTTCTGCAATGGTCCAAAATCCAGTGCAAAAATCCCATAGGCGATTTCTCAATAGACTCTATGGCGATGCCAACTTCCAGGCTGGCCTACAAAAATACGTCATTTTGTTTGCTATCTTTGATGGTAAATGGAAAATTGATTGCATTTATATAGCGCCAGACAAAACACTTACAATTTGCCTCTCAATCACCCTTTCACACACTGATGGGGATGGAAGTGCCCTATAACTTAGGGTTCAGTGTCTTACTCAAAGACACTTCACCATGCAGCCAGAAGGAGCCAGGGTTAAAACTGCCACTAACTGTCAGTGAACATAATGAGTTGATTCTTGCATTCTGGCTTCATGAATTGGTCTGTATTTCAGACATTGCTTTCACATTTTGCAGATGTGTCCAGCCGCCAAACCTAAAGGCAGACAGGCAAGGAAATGTTTTTGAATGTTTGGAGCAGCTTGTTCATAAAGTAGGGATTGAATTTTAATGTATCTATGTTGTTGCAGAGCAGCCTCCTGCACCACAGTGTACTGTACAGCAATTACAACTACATACAGTAAAAATCACAGGAGGGGAATTTAAAGGGGGTGCCAGGGTTGTTTGTGCCACTCAGTCACCCGCTAATGAGTAATCAACTTTCACAGCTTGAGTGTTGGGGTGGTAATTCGGGTTGCACACCATGTTCCCGAACCGTGGAGTAGCGATTCATTATCATGAAGATCTGTATAATCAAACAATTAGTGAATTTCTTCTCATCAACAAGGCCTGCTCCCTGCCTGATGTGCTTGTCGGTGATGGGGGGTTTGAGGATGGAGGGGGGGGTGATAGTCGCTGACAACTGGCTGCCTCTGTGACGTTCCCTGGCTGTTTTCCAGTTGGGGGCGTTGCGAGGGTTAAACAGCTCTGATGAATGCTCACACACTCTGTGGATGTGTCAGACTGTGGAGGAGAACCACTGGGACAGTAATTGACACGACGGTAAAATGTGAGAGCGAGGGAGGGAGAGACAGAGAGATGAAGGATTGTTTATGAGAGATGAAGGCAGGGAGAAAGAGAGGCATCTAAATGTGTCAGCCCTTCTTCCTTGTTTGCAGCCTTACTTCTGAAAACAGATTCATTAACATCTTTATAGAGGTGGGAAATGAAAACAAAGCAATATTCTCTCAAGATGGTACATTTTTAATATGTCTTGTTTTTTCTGGCTTGAATATATTTTTGACACAATGCATTCTTTCATTAGGTGGGAAAGATTCCGTTGCTTTGGATCAATCGTTTAGACCTTCTCTCTTGACAAAATAATATTTCATTTTCATATAAAAACTATTTCTGAATGCAACATTCACTGCGGGTGGTGTGTATTTGACGGAAAGATTAATTTGGCACACATGATGTCATGCCTTTTATGTTTGCCAGCAGCACAACAGTAATTACTTTGTATAGAGAGGAAAATTACAGGAAAAGAAGCTACAGTAACTCCCATAATGAGGCATGATGGCTGGACAAACAAAGATGGTCCTTTTAGATTACAACTGAAAATTGTGACCTTCTGACAGCACTGAGTGAGGCCATATAGATACAAATTACAGTCACAAAGGCAACACAGTTTGACCACCAACTGTAGATATTTAATGCAAAAAACTTCAGAAATAACATGTAACTCCAATGATTGAGATATAAAAACGAAAAATAAAAGAATACAACATTTTTTTCTATGTGTTTTTATGTGCCATAGCAGTATTCTAGAGAGGAAAGGCTGACAAAGACACACACACTTCTCTCACCTATGCACTCTCGTGCTTACACACAAATGCGTGCATACACATTGCATGAAAGGCAGCAGTGCAGAGTGTGGCTGAGTGCTTAATCAGATTTCTCTGTAGTGTCCATATGTAGCTGTGCCAGGCAGCGTGTAGTCATTAGACAAACACACGGCGCCTCTGTGATGCCCACTTGGCACCAGATCTGAGTAAGAGAGAGAGAGTGTGTTTGTGCTAGACACTTACTACTCAAAAATAAATGAGACTAAATGGCTAATGTGATCTATTGTATTGTCACTGAGTGATGGAATCAGTTCAGTTTACAAAAATGCATAAAATGTTCCTATTAAGATTTTTATTTCTGGATTATCCGTATTGGCACAAAACCAAGTAGCACTTCCATTGTAGTTAATAAGCTACTACTGGCTGACAGGGTCTGTGGACACAACACATTTGTAACCCTGTCATCAAGAAATGTGTCATGTAATCAAAGTGTAAATCCTGCTGTAATTATCATACTTAAAAAAAGCTAATGGAAATAATCAATAGTTTCAGCTTGTGTATAAGATAGATCAATTCTTGGCACTTTTTCCTTTGATTTTCTGTAGATTAAAATTTTAATTACAGTATAAGTAGAAGTGGCTTGCTGCTTCTGTGAGTTACGTAATCTAATTATACTTTGCTCTTTGTGCAGGTGCTTGGCTGGAGTGAGTGGGTTGTTGGTGGAATTGGAAGCACCTGGATCTGTTCTTCTTAAGCAGACTGTTTACCCACAGACAGAAATGTGATACAACACCTGACATGCACCCCATACATCACTGACCATTGTAGTCACTGTTAAAATCAAATAAATATCAAGTTTTTAACCTTGTTAATGTGTCCAAATGGTATTTTTTATTCTCCTGTACAAGACATATCAGGAGCGAAAGAAGCACCATGGCTGAGCATTTACGACTTGGAGCTGCAGATCTCTAAATCCTGGATCCTTTTAGCCGGGGTTTCCTACGTCCCATATCTATGGAACCAATCCCATCAGCTCCATAACATCGAAAGATCAAGCTAGTCTCACTTTTTCACAACGATGACAGGCATGTGTATTTATATAACTTATAACAAGTTAAGAGAGTAACATGCTGTGACTATTACTTGGTGAACAGCAGACAGGCGCAGTGACTTCCTGGAGTTTTGTCAACAGTTTGAGCCAATAAAGACATTTTGTTTTTTTGGGAAGATCAGTATAATATATAATAATATAATACTTTTATACTACTTGATGCAGTTTCAATAAATATATTTTCTAAAAAAAGCTGGAACATAGAAGGTTACATAGAATGTGACAATAGAATGTAATGTATCTTCATCCTGAAGTTAATTTACATGTTAACTTAACACTTCAAACTAATTCCAAAGTCCTGGGTCGAGTGAAGGATCTTAAATTCCATTGATGCTGACTTTGCATTAATTCATATTGTTGATGGGAATTCAAATAGGAAATTAAAACAACTATAAGAAAAAAACTGCAAGTTCTAAATTTGATTTTGATGTATAGGCTTTAGGGCAGGGGTGTCGAACTGATCCAGGAAAGGCCCGCTGCAGGTTTTTGTCCAAACCAAGCAGAAACACACCTGAATCAAATCATTCAAATCACCTGAACTGTCTTCACTCAGTTGATTAATTGTATCACCTGTGCTGCTGCTTGGTTGGAACAAAATCCTGCAGCCACAGCGGCCCTTTCCTGGATCTATGTCATTTTCAAGCCTATCAAACACCAATATAGTAAAAGTAAGATATGATCATAAAACACTTATTATTTAGTTATTTTTCATGGTTCTGCAACATTAAAAGCCCCAACGTAGCCTGTATATACCATGCTGTACGATGATTCAGTCACAAGGCAGTAGTACACTGTTATTATCAACTGTATTTGTAACTCTGGTAATGTAATCAAAACCTTCACATGATGCCTCTTTATTGGTTTTGCAAGAAAACAATATCAATCTCCGCCAGTGAATAATCCACAGCTGAAATCAAATTTGTTTTTCTCTGTTGTGATGAATAGTATTTCATAAAGTGAACAAACCTCCCCATTATTCCTACTGCAGTGTGTGTGCCAATGACATTACACTGTATATTACTTATCTGGGGAAAATAGGCTAGCTGGGAGACATTATGCATATGATAAATAATGTATTCAGTCAGAGTTACCATATTAGGGTTAGCCATATGTGTGTGTGTGTGTGTGTGTGTGTGAGTACGACAGAGGGGGAGAGCAAGAAAAAACAGATAAACTATGTATACGTTTGTTGATGAGACAATAACAAAAAGATAAATCCCATTGCACGGTCTGCAAACCTTTTTGGACATATTTTTGAGAATATTGCTTTGTTAGACAGTATAATACCGATATTAACTGAAGTTGTGTACAATGATGTGTTAGAGGTGGTGAGAGGATTTACACTCTTCATACAGTGTCCAGAAACAAACATATTAATCCTTACATTGTTAGTTTAGCAGCTCTTAGCAGGGTTGCGTTAATGGAATATTTTCTGTAATTTTTTTATAGTATCGGAAACTTCTGAAGGCAATTTTTGACAAATTTCAAAACTGGGGTGATCTACCATAATTCAAATAATTCACACCCCTGTTGAGCAGGTGGTGTGTGCATATTAATTATTTATTGTATAGTCTTGGTTGAATCTCACAAGCGAAACCTTCTTGTCCGGCTGGCTTCAGCTAACACATTGTTCAGCTCTGTGCGCTCGTAATATTCACTCTGAGCACCGGAGCACTGTTGGAACACACAGCTGTGATATTCAGAGCTCCACACGGTGACATTACTGTGGGCTCTCTGTCTGAGCAGCTGGAGCAGCAGTGCTGAAAAACAACTCAAACTGCAGCTAATGTTAGCTAGTAGCAAACAATAGCAAAATGTTATGGCAGCTGAGTGTGTTTCTTTAAAAAGCACAGTAATTGTGACACCGATAATAAAAGAAAAAAGAAGGAGTGGTGCAGTGGACAACGAAGGACAAGCTTGTTCACTTCTCTAGGTTTAGGGCATGTAAACAATGGAAGCGGTTCCCAGGACGACATGACTACCGGAAGTGACGTAGTTCCATAAAAATGCGATGCACGCAAGGTGATGTACGGAAGTTCAGAAATGTTTAAATCACCTGGCCCTGGCCACCCCATAGAGACGCCATTGGCCTCTGCAGCGGACTCAAGGAGACATCGTCAATAAACCCAGTGAGTGCATACGTGTGTGTGTGTGTGTGAGAGAGAGAGAGAGAGTGTGCGTGTGTGTGTATGTGAGTGTGTTTTATCTCCTTTTTTTCTCATCTCAATAAAAGTTTTGGTTGTATCAGCACAAATTAGCATTGATGGTACCTAGCTAATCTCACACAGCTGCAGAATGGAGCATTAGGGAGAGGGTGCAGGGCCCCGGCCCATCTGTGGAGGGACCAGCTCACGGTCCCCTGAAACCAACATCACTTTGGCCTTGTCAGATGGTCCCTGCAGTGTGGCATTATCTGTGTGTGTGTGTGTGTATGTGTGTGACAGAGAGAGTGTGTCGTTCTGCATGTGTGTATTTGTTTGCTTGTGTCGCATTAACTTACAGAAAACCTTGCATGTAAAATAGCAAACTTGAATGCAGTGAGTTGCTGAAATGGAGGATAAGCAATTCTCTGAAGATGTCTCCCCCTCTAGACCCACACAGCTGTGATCAAGCTGCTTTTAACAGAGATGACAAATTATTTCACTGTACATTTCTCATGAATTATAGCTTTTCCATTTGTATTGGGTCCAGCATTGTCACTTCTCTCCCCCATCGGCCCACCACACTAAATATTGTTCTCTTCAGCTCCCTTCCACCCTATTCATCTCTGCAGTGTCCCTTTTCTCTTTACCCAAGTGGCGGCGTGATGTATGTGGAATAGTTTAAGGTCTGTCATCTGTCTTGTTCTTCAGCGTGTCTGTCTCTGTCTCTTTCAGTGGCCTGTGCCCTGTCATGCTGCAAATCAGCAGCTGTTAGCGTTTTTAGACCAGAGCAGAGAGTTAGAAAATGAGGAATGATCTTTCCATTCCAGTTCACATTACTGAATGGTTGTTTTACACGCTACACTTACTTGACACCTCAGATTAATAGTATCATGGAAATACATTTTGAATACAGTGGATGACATGCAGAAAGCTGATGTGTTGCCATGGTGAGAGCAGCGTTTCACTGAACTTGCTGATGGCAGTCTTGTTTGTCTTTGCAAATCTGACTCCTGTCCATCGTACGCGCGCACGCACACACACACACACACACACACAATAAGGACTTTTATAGATTCAGCAGTACTGTACCAGAAAGTGGCCTCTTTACCTTTTCTACATCCACAGTGTTTCTCTTGAAGCTGTCTGTCTGAGCGTCTCCATGTCCGACCCCCGGTGGTGCAGAAGCCCCTCTGAGTGCGGCGCCAGTGGCTGGACAGTCCAGACGATAGCAGCTGATACCTGTCAACAGTGACAGCCATGTCACCATCACAAAGGAACTGTGAGTGCTGCTGAGGCACACTGATGGAAAGTGTTTCAAATGTACAGAGAGATAGATACAAAATGTATAAACTCCCCCTAATAAAAACTAAAATCTATATTTTAACTTCTCCCGTTCTATACAAAGCAATTCAGTTAGTTGTCTGGTTAAAACACAATGAGTTGAGGAAAGTTGCTTTTAATACTAACTAGTTACTTTACTAAGTTATTCTCCCAAAATAGTTAATAGTTACTTTACTACTTTACTTTATTGAAAGTAACTAATAAAGTAGCCTACTTTCAAATCTATCTATCTAAATACTTTTTGAATATGCCATTTGGTGTGTTGTCACTTCTATTGTGAAGAAATACCCACACTACCAACTCTTATCAAAGGAAAACATGGAAAGCATAACATATTCAATTTAATGTATGTATTTATTTATTGATCATACAAACTATGACCACAGCATACAAAACAAAGCAATCAGAGATGGCAGACTTCACCCCACAGAGCCCCCTGTTGGCCAGAGGATGTATATGCAGCGGAAACACGGACAGACAGACAGACAGACAGACAGACAGACAGACAATGTAAACTAAATGTGAATGAAAACAAGACTAGGTCAAAACCTAACGGTGAGCGTATTGTGACACACGTTTCTGTGTTTCTTGCTGCTCTCGCTAAATACAGTTAACTCCATTTAAAGTTACACATTATCCACTTAATTCACACTAATGTTAGTTTTGCTTAAGCACTTATATCTCTCTCCTTCTTGCAGCGACTTTATCTCTAATCTCAATTCTGTTAGCTACTTAGCTTAGCCCTGGGGTCGGCAACCCAAAATGTTCAAAGAGCCATATTGGACCAAAAAACAAAAAAACAAATCTGTCTGGAGCCGCAAAAATTTAAAAGCATTATATAAGCCTTATATGTAGGCAACACAGGCTGTAGGTGTATATTAACTATATTATCCTACTATCAAAATGACTAAATACATAATGAGAATTTATGATTAAATGTTTATTTTCCCTGCAGCGCATCCTGGAGATAATGGCTCACCACGTGACTACTCTGCTGTACGATATTTGGTACTTTAAGGTTAACTTCCATTACAATATTAATGTATTATTTTCTGTTGTCCCCCCGTGTTTGGCCTTTCAGAGGTATTCATTCGATCATTTCTTCTTGCGGCCCATCAGAGTTCACATACCTGCATAACAGCGCCATCTGTTCGATATCGATCACGTCACACGACTCATCACAGGCAATTGAGTACGCTGGAGCTGAATTCATGTCCGATATGCCGATTGGTGATGTCGCCTGCCACTTTGATGGTCCTTTCTTTACCGTCTTTGCAACAAAACTTGCAGCAGTAGTGGAGTTTGGAGATGCAATCCACTTCTTAAATCCACCTTTGCGCTCCTCTAATTTCTCCAGAAGTTCTGCAATCGCAGATTTTCTCTCACTCCTAACTGGGTAGTCTCTTTTTCCCTTTGGGATCTATGGCCCTTGTCACATCCGCCGGTTTGTTTACAACAGCCGGTGACGGCGCCGCGCAGAAAACGTGTGTCGCAGGTTTATGACGCAAGTCTTCGTTGACAGAAATGTTGAAATTTAATATTTATTATGCACATTTTTACAGCATTGTAAAACGTTAAGAATGTTTGTCCTCCTACAGAAACCATATTAAAACAAAAAAAATTGTCCCCTCATCCATTTTCAAACATTTTTGAAGAGGCTCCAGGGAGCCGCTAGGGGGGCGCTAAAGAGCCGCATGCGGCTCTAGAGCCGCGGGTTGTCGACCCCTGGCTTAGCCAAAAGAAAATTGAATAACATGTTTTCAGCTCATAACACATTTTCAAATGAATCATAACAACTCTCATTATTATATTTTTCAAGCTCTTATATGATTAAAACAATGATATTTTCTGTTTTGTGCATTTCATATGTTTAATGTTAATGCTGCGGTAGCCTTGTTTGGCCTGTCTGCTCCTTGTGGAGCATAATCTCTTCACTGAACCAAGATCTTTCACTCGTCTTCTTTCTAAACCGCTGCTGGACAGGATTCTTTTGATCACTGGCTTTGTGTTTGTGCTGCAACTGAATTGCTATGCTTTGATCTCAATTATTTCTTTTTTGAGGAAAATTAATTTCTATTTTAATATGCAGTGCAGCATATACACTTGTGTGATAAAGATTTAGACAAAATAAATATACAAAAAAATAAATAGGCGCTGTATGTCTCTCACTCCTGCTGGAGGTTCAGACTCATCTTGTTGTGCACCATCACCTACGGTTTCACTTCTGTAGAACCAAAGGTTCTACAGAAGTGAAATATGTTCAGTGGACTGATACAGCAGCTCCACTAGACCAGTTTGGCATTATGCACATTAACCTCCTTTCACACTTTTTCCCACCTACCTATGTTCAAACCAGTACCCTTCTGGTTACTGTGGGTCCAGACTGCAGCTTGATTAGGTCTTAAAAATAAATAATTTACATAAATTCACTACTAATATTGGTACAGATGGCTGATTAGTGATTGTGTGCTAAAAAGTTTGATTCAAGCAAAACACAACTTAAATTTCTGCTGCAAGACCTGTTTCACCAGAAAGTACCTCCTCTCCTCTCCTCTCCTCTCCTCTCCTCTCTCCTTGCCCTCCATCCTCACTCAGCCCTTCACCATCCACAGAGACCATTAAGTTAATGAGACCTGCGGTAGGGGCGGCTGCAGCAGGCTGCTCCCTCTCATTCCTCCCGCTACCATCCCCTCTATCGCTCTCTCTCATCGTCTCTCTTGTTCTTTCACTTCTGCTCTTTTTCCATCTCTTTCTCTTTCCTCCTCTCTCTCTCTCTCCTCCCCTCTTTCTGTCTGTAGATTTATTAGTGGACGCCTGTTGTAGTCGCCAAACTTGTGTCACAGCAGCAAGGCTGTGCTACTCGGGCAACTCAGGGGACAGACATTTCATTTCCGCCCTCTTAACGAGTTGGTGGTGAGTGTGTGTTAATATGTGTGTGTGTGCGCACTGGAGCTGGTTGGTGGGGGTGGGGGGGCAGGCTTCATCGTTGTCCTCCTCCTCCTCCTCCACACTCTCAGACAGAGATAATGGGGGAGCTGATAGCAGCCTTGGAGACTGCTGTGGCTCCAAGCACAGATATGGACCGATAACGCCTCCACCACCTCGCCTGCTGTTGCTCTTGCTGGCGTGTGTGTGTGTGTGTCTTTGTGTTTGTATCTGGATGTGTGTGTGTAGTGCTGTAACACACTAACATCCAGGTATATACCACTGTGGGTGTGTCGTCGTGTGTGCGTTCGAGGTTGCAGATGTGAGTGTATATCTTGTATTTCTTTGTGTGCGTTTTTCTATGTTTGTGGGAGTTTTTTTGTGTAAAAGTATGAGTGTGTGCTGCTATCTATGTGTATATTGTGTGTGTAGGTTGTGTGTGCTTGTGTGTCATACATCTGCTTCTCTGAAATGAGTGTGTGTGGCTCTCTGTGTCTCTGCAGCCTCCTTCATCCCACCAGACATTCCTGCCTCCTTTTTATGGGCACAGGAACAGCTGGCCACCCCAGTAGGGCATTCTCACAATGAGACAATCACAATATATGAGCCTGGTGCCACACACTCACTCATACACGCACACACATGCAGAGGAAAGCACATACAGTATGCAGAGACACACACTCTCCTGGCTATTGCTAATATGTTTCCTGTTGTGCTGTTGTGTTACGGCGCCATTAGGATCTAACAGCCGGAGTGAGGTACCGGTGCAAATGCGTTTATCATCGCTCTTTCCTGTTTTACTTCTGAAGACATGAGGAGGCTTTTCATCGTTATGGCTTGGGCGAAACGCACCACAGCAGCTTCAGTGTCGATTTCCGTTCTGACGTTCAAATTTTTTTTTTTCTGCCCATGTGACTTTGATGAATTGCAAAAGGCGAATCTTTTCGCTGTACTTCACACAATCTCCTCGTATGACAATCACGTCCTGACAGTTCAAATGAGAAAATGATTAATAGGGCTTGTGATTAACATAATGAGTTATTATCCAGGACAGAGAAATTATTTCATCAAGCCAGGCTATATTTATCTTTGTTCACCTATGCACCTGTTCTGCTCATTTCACAGTGCTTTATTGCATGTGAGATTACAGCGTTTTTCCATTTGTAGCCATTCACTGATTAGTTTTGAACAGTCGCAATAGGACTGGCTGTAAATTGTTTCCTTTTTTACATGGAAATGCATATTTATGAGTGCCTATACCTATCTTACAATACATTTCATAGTAGCCTGGGATACATTTCTATCTTTAGATAGATGTAACACTAAAAGTAAATGCCAAAAGATATATTTTCTTTACTGTGACTTACACAACATACCAGACTAGAATGAGCAGGTAATGAGCTCAAATAAAGCCTGTTTTTGTTATTATCATACATTGTGTATACATGAATGAAAAGCTGTGTATTAAATTAGCCATAACTAGGGTTAGTTTTTATCACTGATGTTGACCAGAGGTGAAATTTATGTGTCCGGTGGAGCAATCCTGGAGTATCTTTGCACAGTCTAAGAATGTAATCCTAATAGTGAAATGATGCATTATGGGGAATGTTTTTTTGCAGCTTGCCTCGCAATGTGAAAGGATATCCTGCCCTCTTCTGCTTTCATTTTCAGCATTCATTGTTTAAAATCTTGGAACAATTTCTCAACAAAAAATCTGCCCCTAACTTTATAGAACTTCACTACTAAATGAAGTTGATGACACTATGACTAAAACCTTATTCTAACCTTGATTAAAAAAAAAACTTAAAAACTATACAAAACCAGTGTCTAACTATAATGTCATAGTGATGTAGTGAACTTCCAAAAATAAGATTTAAACACTTACATTCCCATGACAACTGAGCAAACTCCATCTCCCAAGAAAGGATTGTGTAAATGATTGACAGCTCTAAAGCAGATACTAATTGGACCTTGAGGAAAGATTGTTTTATCAACTGAAAGAATGTATTGTTACGAAAACATCTGGAAGCAACTTTTCATGTGAGAAGATTCGAACAATTTGAACTTTTTATTGAAAGTCACACAAATTGCTGTGAGAGAAAAATAAATCCCTTCACACAAACCCAGAGCTTCTTTCCAGCTCACCGGGAGACAGCTATTGAATATTGAATATGTACTTTAAAAAAATGTGCTTCAGAGATTATTTTTCTTTTCCTTTCCATTTTCCCCGCAACACAGAGCTTCAGATCATCCACACACAAAATCTGAATATTAAGTTTTAAGAATGTTGAACAGTTCATTATTTTTCTTTTGTCTGTTATGTATGAAAGGTCATTTAAAGACATTATTTGTATGTGTGTGTGTGTGTGTGTGTGTGTGTGTGTATCTTTGCCTGAATCTGTTCATTATCTGCTTGCAAACTCACATGGCTGAGATAGACAGTGGCAGTACCCAGAATGCCTTGTTTTGGGGAGCCATACGCACTTGTGTTTTGTTAATGAGCACATCCAGGGGACGTTTCTCGTAGAGGCAGACACACACACACACAGATAGAAACACACACTCCTAACTACACAGGACTGACATTCTCCTCACACAACTGCAGAGAAAGTCTCCTGAGAAACATTGCTGCCAGGCATAAAAATGGAGAGAGGAAAGTGCGGAGAGAGAAAGAGCAGAGCAAGAGGTGAGGGAGAAATGTGTGTGGGAGGAGGAGGGTTCAGGAGAAATAGAAAATGCTGTTTTCTTTTTTCCCCTTTTCTCTCCACAAGCCGCAGCTGTTTTGTTCTCAGAGCTTGTGCCTTCACTCCTCGCTCCGCTTTGATAGGTTTCAGCACACTCGACTGTATTGACTGCGGTCTTGGCAAGCACGAGGACAAATCAATTAAGAGCGTCGACTGATACAGTGTCTAAGCTTTTCCACCCATTCTCAATAGCGAATAAGAGCAATTAAAAGCCGACTGTAGCACATGATGTGACAGTAATGGCCATAATGGATCGTCGTCAAGGTTCAGACGCCAGATAATGTTATTGTTTATCTAGATGATTGTTATTGTTTATTCATAAGCTTGGGAATCCCCCCCCACACACACACACAACCCCACCCCGCCGTACCCCGAGCCTAAACACAAACAGACGTCTGTAATATTGAAAGGTGGCCATCTGTCCAATCAGGGAATCAAGTCAATAAGGGGAACCAGTTTGGGGGCGAGACCTGATCTGGAAGACATTAGCATGTGAATTAGTTGTTGACTGGGTGCCAAAGCCAGCAGCCTAATCGCTGCCAACTAGATGACAGCATTCCCCTAATCGATGGCTTGATATCTATATGGAAACATATGGGGGGATCAGGCGCGCAGGCTGTGCTGTTTCATTTTGATCCAGTTTGTGCTGAATTTACACTCAGCTTGTGAGAGTTTTTTTTGACTGCTGTGCACCAGAGAATATTAAAGAAAAAATGACATTTACAAACACAACAATGACAGAAATATGGTGCTTTATTTCAGATGAACTGGAGGCTTTTGAAGAAAAAAGTCCTTTTAAAAAGATTACAGTTAATTTATCTGCACACTGTAA
>CAFUXE010000607.1:203926-215324 GCA_903364295.1 Serranus cabrilla
TTTTTAAGAAAAGTAGTAAATAAAGTAAAAATAAAACAAAAAGTGCAGAAGTATTGTCAGCAAAACAAACATCTAAAAATGATTGTGTTATTAGATCTTCTGCATTTGACATGATCGACCCCAACACATAACTAAAAAGACTCTTCCAAAGAGTGCGAAAATGACACATGGAGTCCCCCAAGGCTCCGTTCTCTGACCTCTTCTGTTCAATGTCCACATGATTGTGTGTGGCCATTTTTATTCAGTTACACAAATATGAAACTGAAACACTTGTCGTTAGGCCTGAAGCAGAAGGAAAATCAATGAACAGCTTGAGTTGGTAATGTTAAAGACCAGAAACCAAACCAGTCATCTTAGTGTCATTAACTCCGACCTAAATTTCAAAAGCCATATTAGGACAACTACAAAGTCAGCAACAATTTAAGAACTTGTGTGTCAGCATGATAAGGAAAAACCTGTCCATACATTTCTGTTCAGGAGTCTCTACTACTGTGATACTGTCTTTATTTGTCTCTTTATGAGGCTGCAGATTGTTCAGAAAACTGCTGCAGGAGTCCTCAAATTAGAGGTGACATGAATCCAGTTGTCAGACCTTTACAATAGCTTCCTGTGTGTCAAAGAATTGACTTTAAAATACTACAACTTCTTTATGAAGCTCTGGTTGGTGTTTTGCAAAAAAAAAAATTGATTAAAATTGAAAAAATCTGATTTGCTGCGTGGTTGTTAAAGACCCCTCTCTTCTGGTACAGGTGCTTTTGCAACTTTTTTGTTGAAAAAGCATTAGAATTTATTATAATTATTATTATTATCGTTGTTGTTGTTGTTGTTGTTGTTGTTGTTGTTACAAACAGGTTTTTTTTTATTTTTTATCAATCTCTACATGTCAGTTCCCCCAGGTCTCCTCTGTCCCCTGTCTCTGCTTTCAGTTTAGTTCCAGTGCCACTCTGCAGGCTTATAACACAATCAAACATACGGCTGCGTGTGCTGTAGATGCGAACAAATGTTTTCTAATGAAATTGCAAATGATCTATATCAAAACGCATATCTGCAGCTGGGTGCGCAATCTGTAAGAAACTGAAACATTGCAGTGCGGTGAAATTAATTTTTTCCATTTCCAAATATAATAGCAGTAATGCAGTTATTCAAGGTCTCCATTTGTCATCTCAGACTCCAATGTGATTTCTGTTTGGTTTGATGTAGTTTCCCCTCAGGCACTCGCTGAAATAAAATCCCCATTTTGACTTGGCATTCCCACTCAGAGACAATTTTGTCTGAGGGAATCTGATAGCTCATATTTGTGTCCCAGAAAGAATTTCAGAAAGCAGGTAATGTGGCACACAGACTGCTGTCATCCTGAATCAAGACAACAACATGTTAGATGACATTTCTTCTTTCATGACCTTGAATTAGTATCCACCCATCCACCCATCCATCCACCCATCCACCCATATGGTAATGTCAGATAGTCCACAAGCAAGTCAAGACATTTTTCAGCTTTATTAGACAGTGATAGAGAGAATGGAAGGGGGAGACAGAGGGGCATTGGGCCAGATTTGAACCAGGGTCCATGCTCTACCAGTGATCCACCTGGATGCCCCAGTCAAGACGCTTATAACAACAGTGATTGCAAAACCATCACAGATTGTTTTTCTGCTTCATGACACGTCTTTGCTTAATCTGCCAGCCTTTGAAAAATATATATTATTTTTGTTTTCAACAGAGAATGATTCCCTGCCAGTGCAAAATCTTTGTGGATATTTAAAATCTTAAATTTAGCAACTGCCTGAAATTTTCAATAATAAATACATACATCAGACAATTTGGAAGGTATAAATGATATTGTAATGCTGCCGTGTAGCTAGACTAACTGCCTAGTTGGTGGATTTGTCCTCTATCATGCTGAAGTGGGATTAAATTGTTG
Organism: Serranus cabrilla; assembly: GCA_903364295.1. Taxonomy (NCBI): domain Eukaryota; kingdom Metazoa; phylum Chordata; class Actinopteri; order Perciformes; family Serranidae; genus Serranus; species Serranus cabrilla. Next base: position 205,848 of record CAFUXE010000607.1, read on the forward strand.
TGAGGGGTTGGATATCTTGCCTATACTTGTCTTTTCCTTTCCCTTTATCTTCACTCTGTTATGCTGCACAGCTTTAATGATGTAGGTCAGGAAATGCGGCCTAGACCTCGAGTCGTGACCCCTCTGGTAGTCGTGTAAAATGCTGCCCATTACTTTATTTCTCCTAAATGTATTTTATTATCTATTAGGGTTGTTTCTGGACCTTTGCATTTTATTAGGTTTTCTTATCATGTTGTGTGGTTTGTTTATATGGGCCTGTATATCCGTACTTGCTATGTTAAACTGAACACAATTTCTTAGGAATTTTAGTAACAACAATTGAATCATATCTTCAAAATAATTGTAGTCATTTGCAGATGATGAACATGCATCTTTAGCTAGTAGAGCACCTTTATGGCTTATATGATTGAACATCTGTTCGCAGTATATGATCAAATGATTAAAACCTAAAAGTTTTTCATCCAAGAATCAATCTATAGGCATCAATAGCACATGGCATGGAATCATGTAAAGAAAATAATAATAATAATAATAATAATAAAAGTTAAAAAAATGAAACTGATTGTTTAACATAGCTTCCCTCGCCATTAATGTACATCTGCATGTGTGTGTGTGTGTGTGTGTGTGTGTGTGTGACACGGTGTGAACATGTTTTCAAGTAACGGATGGCTTAAAATGTGTTATTTAAGACTGAAAGCAGCTGTGTTTAACAGTGGTCAGGCTTTTTTTAACTTTTAAACTACAGCACATTTGCCTTTTGTTTTGTGTTATTTTCGACCCCCCTTGGTTACCTAATAAAAATGAGCATTGAATTTCGGTTCTTTTTAAAACATTTTTATAAGTAAGACCTACACTGGTGCTCCATGATGCTGAAATGTGTGCCAAAAAACTGCTCTCTCTAAGTTGCGTACTACATGCAAACATTTGCCAAATGTCAGCATTGTGACATTGTATATCTGATAAAGCAGTTTTCAATAGCACAGTAGATATAACATTGCCAAACCTTGGCTTTTGCTGATATAATGCCCTAGCCAAAATCTACCAGTTATCAGAAAAAAACAACATCAAAATGTGACTAGAGGCCTGTCCTGTCATCCTAAATGTACCTGTTTCTACCCTTGCTTTATTCTCAAATAAGCTGTCGAGCAACCATAGCTGAGAGATACTGCATTCTTCTGGAAATGCAGCACCGTGTTCCCTCTTTCTAGCAAAGAAGTGTAAACTAAGCTTCATTAATTAAGCTCATTAGGTGAACAGAAACCTGTTTGATTCGAGGCAGTTGGAGCCCTTCCGCTCTGATGCAGCAGCGGTATTTAACTCACCATATTGGCTGTCTGATGGCTGCACCTCAGGGTCATGTTCTGTGACATGGCTGTTGTCCCAGTGCCACCCCTACACACACACACATACACATGCAGCAACACAGATCCTTTAAGGGGCTTGGCAGACCCCTGGTTCCCCCTCTCTAATCACTGTGTTCTCCAGGGGGGCACAGCCATTCTCGCTGCTCTTTGGAAAAGCTTGGCATTTGTCTGAGATCTCATTTCTGTAATTCATCGCCCGTCTCCCGGGAGTTGCGCTTGGCACCGGTGATGCCAAGTCCTCCCTCCTCCCTTCTTCTATTTCTTTCACACTCTCCATCCCTATTCCTACTCTCTTACTGCGTCTCTTTCTCCATCTTCCTCTCTTTCACCCCATGTCGTTGTTTGTTGTTGCCCTGAAAGAGGTTCTCACTAAAGCTAAACTGGTGGGTGTACACACATTAACTCTCCTGTGATTGTGTTTGATGGCCGCTCCAGGCTCAGATCACATAAACATGTTGAGTGTGTGTGCGTGCACGTCCTTCTTCCTCGAGTATCTCTGAGTGCAGAGCATCGATTGAGGCTGCTAAATTAAAACGAATGATCGACGGTGGGATTATTATTTCTTCATATTTTCCTCTCATAAATAAAACCATAGCGTGTTGAATCATTAATACACACACAGCCCAAATGAAGAAATAATTACACATCAATTATCACTAGTAATAGGAATGTGGAAAAAATGATTGTGATAATTAGGCACCAGTGAAAATGTACATGTTTCTTATTTGGAATAGCAGGGACAAAAGAAAACGGAAAGCAGAGTATCCCATAAAGTATTCACTCGCTTTCTGAAAAAAAAATTTAATTATTGAAGATGCTCTGCCATGTTTGCTGCAACACAAAGCTTTCTATGAGTCTGTAACTATTGTTTTCCAGTCTGAGCTTTACAGGTGAATTGCTGCATCTCACATTCTGTTTATGAGTAAACGGCTGTTGGTGGCAGGCATTTTAAGCTAATAGCTGCTTTAAATAGCTGCAATTAGTGAGAAGCATGAGATATTTAATCACTCTAGACCAATTAGTCTGTAATCAAGTAGTGTCCAAGAGCGAGCACGTTTTTGTCCTCCACTGTTCCTCTGCAAGCACCCGCTATATATTTCTCTGTGCGCCGGGAAGAGCAGTGATTAACACGCAGGGATATAGGCCCCTGTGGAACGCCGTAATGTGGAGTTAAATCAGGGAGAGAGGGAGGCGAGACACGACAGCCAAACCTGTTATTGCAGTTTAACATATGCAGAAGGTTAATTCAAGGCAGAGACGGTGGCGGGCATCCTCGTTTTATGTGTTTGTGTCACGGCGCGTTGTACAAATTTGTGGAATTAGGAGCTGGTTTGTTTCTTTCTGTATGGAGCTGCACTAAAAAAAGAAAACCCATTTCATTCCTTCTTTTTCTTGGATACAATCAGTGTTGGAAGTGTTACCTGGAAGGGGAGGATAAAAGAGTGGTACATAATGAGCAAGCCTGATTTAATCACAACTACTGAGACTCAGGAATTGCTAAATCCCTCTTGTAATTTTGCTTTTATATTGTAATCTTCTGCAAGAAAGTCCCTTGCAGAAAACACACCAGTGCATGCACACAAATGAGAGCATTGCATGAATGCACACACACTCACACCTGTGCAAACATTTGGCTCCACTTGCAGCCAGGCCGGTCCCTTGTTTTGATAATAATGATATTGTGTTCATAATGACATTTCCAAGTGACTGGTCACAAGGCCGGTGCATCCACTCCCTCAGGCCTCACCTCGAGGGTGGAAAACTGGTTGACCAATGTGGTTTGGGCCTCCTTATCAAACAGGATGTGATGCTTTCCCACTTTCTGGAACAGGGAGTACATTCGCAGAGAGAGGAAATTTAACCTGAATGATTTTTTTTTTTACAGGTTGTGGAAAATTAAAAGAGCTGATGAAGCTTCCCACACGCTCTCTGTCTCTGCTGCTGCACTTCTGTCTCACTCCCAACAGGGATTATTTGGAAAATCCTGCAGTGCCAATGCTGGAGAGATGCAGGATCGGGCTCCACTGAGGTAGCTAATAGCGAGACAGTGGGAATTGTGAGTCAACATATGACTGCAGCAAAGTATAATAGGAGCAGAGATGAATAATGGAGGCCTATCAGGGGATGGCATCAGTTTGGGTGCTGAATAAAAGAGAGAATTACATCTACAGATCACGGAGCAGTCCTGTGCCCACACTGTATGAATAGACTTACTATATGTGGTAATATAAATATAAATGTAGGGCTGATAGGCTGCTGAATTTACATTTACTTCATGTTATATAGATATATGTATTTGCTTTATTAATGTTATTTTTTCCTGTAAATTCATTGTAAAAGCGCAGCTCGACAGCAGCTAACACAGCAGGAATTTTGACTGAACATGGGAGAAAAATCAAATGTGTGATTTTCAAATAGTAGCTGCATTAGTTCGAGGTGAATCAGTGAATCCAAATTATATTGTAATTCAGTTTAGACAAGAAAATAGCTATGAACCTTCATATTGTGGTTGTGACAACACATTGATTCATTAAACATATTTTAAACATTATACATATTTTTATAAATACAGTGATTTTTTAAAAATCTCTCTTTATTCATTGCAACATTAGTTTAATAACTTTGGTTAATAATTAAAATTTTGAATTTTGACTGTAATGAATGAAATGGCATTGTGTAAAAGTGGTTGAAGTGTAATGTAAATAAAATGGACACGGGTCAGCGGGGTGAAGTGAAGTGAGTAAAAGTGCCAGCTGGGTTTATCTCCACAGTGTCCTTGAATGTATCTATAAAAAAAATATAATTTCCTGGAAACCATGCATTGGTGCTGCTCTCATCAGCTGTGCAGTCATGGCTGCTGGAGTCTGTTGTGAACTCTCAGGCCCATGTTCTGCTCCCTGAGAACCAGAGTATCTTTAATCATATCAGGAAGGTCTAACTGTCAAGCTGGCCACCTGTGCTTTAACACGTTTTTTCAATTTCTTTCTTTTTTACCTTTTATCACTCATGCACAAACATTTCACATCCCAAGGACGGAGCTTGTCAAGGGCAGCGAGGCCCGGCTCTCTTACTGTGGACTATAAACACACACAGGTGGCCTGCATGGCCTGCTTATCCTCAGATGGCCACGGTGGAGTAGGGTGTCTGAAAGGTGTCTGTAGCGCCCACAGGGTGTCTCTGTCACTGGGCTTGTCTGTGTCAAACAGCTGCTTTAACCCACATTCAGCAGGTTGATGTGGGGACAACTAAACAAAGGACAGTGTGTCTGCAGGAGACAGATAGATAGATACATGCATGGTTTAAGGACAGTTATTCCTGACAACTAACTTGGTGAATATCGTTACAGTAATGGTATTAAGGATATAATTCATAATAATAATTAATTAGAATATTATACATTTAAATTAGGAAAATATTTGAAAACAAGTGTAGGTGCCAAAGGATTTTTGATGGATTTTTGCGATTTCTTTTTCTTATTTAGCCTTCCAATTAAAAGCATCGTAAATCATCAGCAATATTAAATCAATAACAATTTTGTTTTGCAAATGTTTGAAACATCTGAAATGTTTCATTTATCAAGCTGTTTCAAATGAATGCTCCCATAAACCCAATAAGGCCGAAACTAAGCGGTGAGTATGATTTTTAATTGTAACTCTCAGTATTTATGCTGTGAGTTAATATTTTTCACATTGTACTTTCCTACTGGATATTTTTTCTTTGTCTTTGTAAAGGAGCGTTAAAACTTCTCCATGATCTCTATTTACTGGGAATGCTGGTAATCTAGGAAGTTGTGATTGTTAGTCTTTACTCTTCATATGTCGCTGTAGTTTAAAGTATCAGTTTAACATTAAAATTATAGTTAACCTGAATACCATCAATTTTGTGTAAATTAGTGTCTCCATTTTTATAGATATTCAAATTTTCATCATTATTATAATAATAATAATATAATTAGTGGCTTATGCTACTGATATTGCAGTTTCTTCAGATGCCTGTATAATAAATTCTTCACTGTCCATGAGATGAATAAAGGCAGATTACTTTAAGCCAGTTGAATCACCTGGTCAGCTGGCAAAATAAAGCCAATCACACACCTGTGACGACTCATCACCGAATGTGATTTTAATTAAGTTAAATTGCAATTAGAAATGTACCTTAAATATCTCAGTGTAGAATAGAACATTTTACATAGAGAAATAATTTGCAGTTTCACAAGAACATGATTATATTGTATTTAAAATGAATGACACCTTTTTCATAGTTTCACACACATCTGACTTTCCGCAGTCTTGCTGAAGTGATGACAAAGTCTGCAATGGAATTCATAAAGCCGGCAAAACAAAGAGCTTTAACCCTAAATCCTGAAAAACAGGTTTAAGGACTTAGATGGTATCTGCAGCGTTTAAATATCTTCATCCACCTTTATTTTTCTGCCTAACTCACCCAGTGCATTAGGATTAATTTAGTAGCATTACCATTCCCTCATCATTTCATTTGACAGCGTTAGCACTCAAAGCAATAAACCAACATGCCCCATGAGACAAAATGTGAGACGACACAATTCTTCCTGGAAACTTTAATTGTTTTGACAACTCCTGACAAGCCAGTGAAGGTCAAGTCCAACAGTGCAGCTGACAGTAATGTACAAGTGCCCTCTCACACTGGCAGGAGGGTGGTGAGGTAAATTCGGTGTTTGATGTCATGAAAAATAAATTCTTTTTTATTCTTTACATTAACAATGGCTGCTGACTCATTTAATATCTACTTAAAGACATTACCTGTCTGAGTACAATTGGCTGAGTCAGTTAATATTCACATATTTCATCAATTAGTGACCAAAATTAAATGATTTCATGGTTTCAATCATTAACTTCTCAAGGAGAAGCTGAGTGCACAAAGCTAACAGAGACCTTGTTTTGCAGTGTTTCTCGGGTACCTTAAACACTGTCAGAAGTGCTGTAACTGTAAGAGTGGATTTTTTTTCCAAGAGTGCAATGTTGCTTAATCAAATTAGGCCTTTTTTTTTTAAAGATCAAACAGCAGAGCGACCCATTGCTTCAAGTGGGTCGAAGTTATCGTAGTTAATGAGTACAAAACAATTCAAGAGAAAGCAGAGCAGGGCAAATAATAAAAGAACTTGTGTTGAACTCCACCACATATCTACACAGGGAGGGCTACTTCAGTGCACATTCAATATCTCTGCAATGAGCCTGACATGCTACATATTCAACTATTCCAAAAACACTGCAAAGAGTTAACTGATATCATCATGTGAGGACATTATTGGCAGAGCATAACCACGTTCATTCACTAAAGACTTAAAAGTTAAAACACAATATTTACATAACGACAAAAAAAGGTTTTAATAAAAATATCTTATAATTACAATAGTCTATTTTAAGCATATAAGTCTTCCTTTCACATACTTTTATAGAACATTTGTGTCTCTATATGTACATTCTTAATTGTCTCGAATCAGAATTGTTCTTCTTTACAATATCAAACATTTTATAATTCCAGGGATGACATCCCTGTTCAACACAAATCATCTATTTTAAACAATAGATGCCCAAAAAAATGTACAATGATTTTCGCAGTTTAGTAAAGCTTTAAACTGGAGTCATTTTTAGTTATTATTTAAGCACAATTCACAAACAGGTTTCATAGCTGTTGACAGACAGGTTTCCAACAAACACTTGTCAAAGTGGGGATTCCGTATTTTCTCTCTAATCTGAAAAATTCCATGTGTAAAAGTAAAGTTAGAGCAACACAAAGAGGAGAAGGGAGAGGGAGATGTCTACAAACGGACTCCTTGCTCAATGGAACGACAAAAAAAAAAAAAAAGCTGATAGGAATAGTGATTTTATTTGGGTTGAATTCCTCCCAGCCGTTTTGAAATCCCCTTGTGATTGTGCCTCCAGTTGGGTGTGAGTCCCTGGCGAAGCTTTGCTGGCTTTGGAGCGGCTCTGTGCAGCCTACACACCTGTGGAGGGGACGAATAGCAGTGGGGGTGGGGGTGAGCTGCAGAACTCCAGACTGACTGGCGCCACCGACAAAACACAGGCCATGCTTGATCAACAACCCAAAACAAACCAGGTCAAACAACAACCACACAGCTCCTCAGGCTGTTGGGCAAGGCTGACAAGTCTCTCAGATAGGCTGCGAGAGTGTCTTATTGTAACACACACCGCTGTGCTTTTAGCCTTATTCAGGTGTGTTTTAATCCAATGCTATACATCTGACATTAAAGCCAGGACAGCAGCTTGAATGGAACTGGGAGGAACAGTGAATGAGACGGAGTGAGAGAGGGAGGAAGGCGTGTGTGTGTAAGAATGCAAGAGAGGGCAAGCTGAGGTTTTAACCCTCTCTCCTTCCCAGATTGCTACACCACTGACAGTTATTGTGCAAAGCACAGCTGTCTCTGAGGTTGTTGCAAATTTCATGTTCCTCAATTATTATTTTCTTTGACATGTACTGGCCTCTCCAGGGCGCTCTGAAATAAATTTACACCACATAAAGGCAACAGTAATCAGGTGATTTAATGACCAACACTGATGGTGTTTTCTTCTGGCCACATGTGTACCCCTGATTTAAAAAAAAACAGCAAACAAACTTCTGATTGTAAACTAATTATTCTTATTATTGTTATTAAAGTAATAGTAATGATGATGATGAGAACATTTAAAAATCATGACAAATTACATTTTAAATCAACTTACCAATGCAGTGCTTATATCTCAGCGGCATAAAATAGAGTCCTCCGGCTTTTTGACTATTGACATCCTCTACAAAGAAAAGAAAAGATAAAGAAACATGTAAAACGATTTTGCTCCCATGGATAAGTCTAAATAAAGGAAAGGCCTAAAGCCCTGCAAAATAAATGATATACAGCAGAGCAGCAGGAAATTAGCCGGCTATATCTCCCATAATAAATTCTCTTATAGCCTACTGAATAACAAATTGCCCTTATTGTGCGCAGTGGAGTGGGCTGCAGGCTGAGGTACTTCACCAATCCTGGGATAAGGCGGGCCTCTGACACACACTGTCATTATCATGCAAATCATAAAGCCCGCAATCAAGTGCGCAATTTAACCCACGCCAAATGTGTTTTTTACGCATGATTTTTCAAGGCTGTGGTGTGAGGTGTGTAGCATTATGATTGTTTTCCGTCTTTTCTCTAAAATTGAAAGGACAATGACACATAACGGGCATGACGCGCTTTGTCTGAGTCTGACTGGCGGACGGCAGTCTGGCACAGGGATGTACAGTAAATCGGGGTCCCCGATAAGTCCTGTTGGAAACGCGGAATGGAGAGTCGTCTCCGCTGAATAAAGCTTACCTGGTGGTGGTCAGTGTTGAGCACCGTCAGCGGTGTCCGACTGGGGTTGGAGGATGGGGGAGGACAGGTCCCGGTCCGCTGTGGCTGTTGTTTATGGAGAGAAGGGTGCGTCTCCAGGGCCAGCTGCAGGTCCAGGATGTAGTCTATGACATGCTGGAGGATCTCCACTTTACTGACTTTCTTATCCTGTGGAATGGTGGGCACCAGGCGCTTCAGCCGGCTGTAGCAATCGTTCATGTCGTACTGCAGGCAGAACAAGTCCTCCTCTTCCATCCTGCACCGGGCGATGTTGAAGCTCTGCTTCGACAGATAGTGCAGGGAGAGCTGGCTACTGCTTGAGGAGGAGTCCTGGGGGTGGACTGGAGTAACAGCCTTCATCTTAGATAACCAACGGCTCAGAGACAGAGGCAACGGAAAAAAAAAATCTAATAGTTACGTTACTGGTAGTAGGAGGTAGTTGAGAGTAAACCACAGCGCTGTAAATACGGTAAAAGCTACTCGAATACAGCCGCAAATTAGCGAGGGAATAAGATCAACCAAAAGACGGAATTCTAGTCTGTCAACACATCCCGTGGAGCCACGCAGTTCCTCTTACTTCAGCAGGCTCGGTGTGAAAGGAATGAATAGATTTCCTACATTTATAGAGGAGAGGGGAGGCGCCACGCCAGCCGGCTGACAGATCAGGGAGAGAAGCTGGTCAATCACCGGCAGCCCGCTGCCCACCGACCCAACAACGGAGCCGAGAAAAAGGCGTGTCTCATTCTGTGTGCGCTG
>CAFUXE010000607.1:222429-242243 GCA_903364295.1 Serranus cabrilla
CCCTTCGAAACTTTTTTTTTTCTTGGAGGGACTTTAAGGAAGAATGTCATTCAACGCATTCAACCGCTCGCCCCCAAATCTCTGCTGCAAACATGTTCCCACTGATTCTCTCAAAGAATTAATTGCTCCAAATAATCTCACCATCTGGTTGTGGAGGTCCATACCTACGAGGCTGCTTGCATTGCGGAGGTTGGGGCCTATTCAGACTCCTGCAATGCTGCTGTGGTGCAGAGAGAGGGAGAGAGGTGGTGAGGCTTTCCAGGAGGCTGAAAAGAAGAGAGAATGACAAAGACCACCATCTGCTCCTTGTCTTTCTTGTTGGCGACCCCGGACGCCAGCAGAGACCCTGCATCTCTATGATCCAACTGCAGACCACTGACTGGAATGTTATTGAGAGAGATGATGGGGAGAGGGAGGAAGGCAGTAAGTGAGAAAGAAAGAAAGAAAGAAAGTCTTGAGAGCAGGAGGACCCTACTTCTCTCATCATCCTTCCTCTTCTTTTGCATACCATTAAACTGTCACCTAAGTACGGAAACATTTTGAACAATCCAAAAATCTAAAATTTAAATCAGGTGTTTTTCCACAAGCTGGGATAAAGGTTGAATCTTTCCTGTGGTCAGAAAAGTACACATCCGCCAACACCAAAACATGTTGTGCTGGAACCATTCACTGAGCTGATGACCAACTTATTTGGTTAAAACTGTAATATACAATTAGTAGCGACACCCCTTACATTAGTCTTCTCGGAACTGTTTGTTCTGATCGACCATGTCAGTAGGACTACTGTCATTTCATTGGTGCTTTTTTTTTTGTGAGGTCACAGAAATAGTTTTGATCCAACCACTGAGTAATGCACAGAGTTCAGAGACTGCAGGATTCTGCTTGCTGTGTGTTTTGATGGATATCTCTATATCACAGGATGAGCACAGCAGGAGTGTTCAGGGGCTGCTGATGAAGAAGGCATTAAGATATTATGAGCAAAAAGGGATTTTATAACAGTGGTAAGGTAGCTTTGCAAGCTAGAAACAGAACATGATTTATCGAATACAGTAGTATCATTATATGTCCTTAGAAAAAAGTAAATCAAATGATCAATTATTTTTGGAACATTTGCTTAGTCGTAAAAAGGAAAACAAATAAAAATCATTATAATGTAATGCTTTATCCAACAAGAAGCTTTTCTAGTCCTTACCAGAAATGTTGAACATGGATGTGAACTTTTTCCACTGTCCTTCTCAACCTTGCTTGTCTTGCAAAGCCCACCTACAGGGACAAGAGAGGGGATTATGTTGTGCCAAGTCTCCATAATGAGAACAGGGGACCCATGCAGGTTGGGGGGGGGGGNNNNCCCCCCCCTCCTTTCTTTTAACGCATCCTCTCTTCATCACTTTACATTCTTTTCTCATCCCTTCATTCCAGAACGCTACAGGAGATGATTCCATGAATACATTATTATACATTATTATTTGGCCTTGAGAAGCAGATAGATCTCAGTTGTCTCCAGTTTGTATCATTTGTCACATTGTTACCACTCTTTCTTCTCTGTTTATGTTCAGGTGGAAAAAAATTATTCCCTCAGCATATCTCCACACAGCAAATAATCTCTCCCCATTTCCCATTTAATTAGGACTCTTTACAGAAAGAAAAGCAAGTGTGTGTATTCATGCATGTGTGTTGTGGGGCTTTTGGGTTCAGATCCACTTGTGGTGCTGGAATGTTTTGTAGTATGTGTTGGAAATGATAGAAGCTGAATGAATGCTTTGTGCCCTGTAGTGTGTGCCGTGTGGGCGGCTGCTGTTGCTGCCTTTCTTGTGTGAGTGGTATGTGTTTGTGTGTGTTCTTTGTGCTCCAGGGTGTGTGTACCCTCTTCACCTCCACACCCCTGGGAAAGTGTAACAGGTGCGCCTTCCAGTGCAGCAGCAGCAGCAGCAGCAGCAGGGCTGAGAGTGTGAGGGCAGGTGGACCCCTCTGGGTGCTGTGGCTGGGGTTGGAGGCTGACCACCAGCGTCTGGCTCTGGCTCCGTTTCTGAGAAAAAATGCAAAGAATGTGGCAACTAATTACTGAATTAACATGACAATTGAACAGGCAGATCACACACAGGCAACACTGAACATATAGCACACCATCAGTGCTGAAGAACCTTGGATAGCATCTGGATCATGCTATCACATACCACACAAATCTATCTTTCAGGCAGTAATGTGTGTGTGTGTCTGAACAACCAGTAGGGCTCACAGTCAGCATCCTGTGAGGAGCATAGCATCACATCTGTGGCTTTATTTCATGGAATCCAAATGTTCAAAACTTCCATTGGTGGCTTCTTCATCAGAAGGTCATTGGTGCCTGTTGTGATGGCAACCTAAGAACCTGCTGGTGGACACCAGTGGTGAAGGACGCGGTCATACTAAAGAAGAAGACTTTTTGGGGATTGGTTTTCCCGGGGGTACCCTGAGGCAGCAGACAGGTAGTCTGGCCTTTGCCGAAGCAAAAACCTGGGTGTGGGGAGGTTATGGAAAAGGAATGTCTGGTTTGTTCATGTTGTCTGATTAGTGAGATACAAGAGGCTGAAATGATTTTCCTCCATAGGGTGGCTGGGCTCAGCCTTGGAGCTCAGACATTACCAGGGTGCTTGGAGTAGAGCCGCAACTACTGATCAGGATGCCGCCTGCCAACCTCCCATTATAGGTTTTCAAGGCATAACTAACTGGTAGGGGGCCCCAGGGTAGACCAGAACATGCTGGACACATTATATCTCATCTGGCAGCTCAATCCGCAGCCAAAAATGTTGGCATTGTATGTATCTGCAAACCATAGAGACGCTGATCTGCAATGTTTTTACCAGCAAAAAATGTAGGCATTGAACATCAACCATCAGGTGCATGAGGTTAGATGAATGGGAACAACAAACCCAGGATTCTGAAGCAGGAGACCGGTGCACACGTCTTGTAGTGGTTCTGTGTCCAATTGTTGGAAGCTAAGTCTGAAATAAGTTTTTTTTTTTTAACATAACCCTTTTATTTTTACCTAACCTTAAACCAGTGGCTTTGTTGCCTAAGCATTTAACTATTTTCAGTGTCATGTGTCACAATGAGAACATATTAAGCAGTTCAGATGTTCATAGTCAGTGTATTTTTGGTTAAATTAAGATATTTAATGTCTTCTGCAGAAACAATGCCGACATTTATTCTGACGCCGGGGTTTGATTCTGGCCTGGGAACGCCTTGAGGTCCCCCAGCTGGAAAAGAGGAATGTCTGGGATACCTTGCTCAGCCTGCTGCCCCACTGCCTGGCCTTGGGTAAGCAGATGGAAATGAATGAATGGATAGATGAATGGACTATATCACTATAACACTATTCTGATAACACATTGTAAGTACTACTTTGTTTCGTACATATCCTGGCCTTTGATCTCAATGAACTTGAACGAATGAGCGTTTAGTCTCATAAATCTTTAGTTGCAGCTCTAAACAGATGTTTTGTCTTCACTGAGCCGCATTTAAGTGATGATTGAACAAATTCTTATATTATAATAGGTGTTTTATATAAATATAGCGGTTAGTTTTCATACATCTTCTTTCACTTAAAAAAATCTAAATATCATTGAAGGCTTTACACAATCTACTTTTCAGGCCTAATAATAGGAATGTGAGTGATTCCTAAAACTTTAAAATCTGAAGACAGTTCAATGTGCTGCTTTCCCACCACACAAGTAGTTTGCTTTGGCAGAGCATCCACACATATTCACACAGGAACCCAGAGATTTTCTAAAATGGACTTGTCATGGAAAATTGCCTGCTTGGTCTTGAGTCAAAACAGCTTTATTTGGATGGAATGAAGCACTGTAGCCCATCTGAATTAAAAGATGTGGCGTAAGAAAGGCTTATTTTCAGAGGCAGGGCTCAAAGTATGCGCCGTTAGTAGCCTGAGCTCCGGGTGGCTCCTGAAGTCGTGTTTGCGGTGCAGAGTGAGAAACCAGCACAGATGGTTAGGTACCAAAGGCAGTGGGCTTTTTCTCATGCCTTTAAATGGGAGCACTCTCTTTCTTAGCTAATATTTAGCTCCTTCAAATGCTAATGGAGTGGCTTCGCTCTCCAAGGTTAGCATAACAACTATGGGAAAGCCTTTAGATCTCAGACATTTGTTTACCAGATGAAAGAGCCTGCACATCGTAAGAGCAGGGAAGGGGAGAGTCAGGCCTCTCAGCACTATATCTCCTGAACTACCCCCAGTCAATTTCAAGTGACAAGGCTGCACTCTTTCTAACAGTTCATTCACCCAAACACGTCTTTTCCTCTCAGATGATTTTCAGAGGAAACTGTTGTCATGCTTTAATGTGATGTCACATTGTGTGTGTTTTTTATGTGTGAGGGGAAGTGGAATAATACATAATAATAAATAAAACTGAGAGAATAGATAGCTGCCTAGTTGTCATCCCATCCTAAAGGAAATGTAAATATTGTTTATATTATTTATTTATATTGCATTTCGGATTATTTGGAAAGGAGCAGGATATTGTTTGTTTTTCTTTTTTAGTAATTTGACATTATCTTAAAAACACCTTTAACTGAAGACATTTGCATTTGCAGAGAATCTAAAGAATTAAGGCTACAGATACAGAATGTTTCAGTTTCTCTATTTAAAGAAAAACACAGTTTGTGCTGTATCCACTATTTGCTTTGATTCTGTTTTTAGCTCCATTTGATCCATTGTTAAGTGGAAGAAAAAATGATTTATATCACCATGGAAACACCACAGAAATCCAAAATACCAGATGCAAAAAAACAGCAGCTTTAGTTTTGATCAGAGCTCTCAAATGTTATTGACGTGTGCTAGTTCTATGACTTAAAAAACAATTTTCCTTTGTGTGAGATAACCTGAATTATTAAATATGAATCAAAAGGGAAAAAAAGATAGAATGGCTCATAAAAAGGTCCACAATAAGTAGCAGCATTTCCCCCACTGAGCAGTTTCAGAGGCAAACAACTCATATTATACTTCAAAACTGTAATAAAGCACTATCTTTCCAGCATCTCCGTAATGCATTATTCACTTCCAGTTGCCAAGAGGAGACTCTGGAGGATGGTTAAGAACCCACTACAATATTTATGTAGTATGCTGCAGTGCTGCCACACACACACACAGACACACACACATACACACACACACATATAAACCCTATCAAACCCTAGTGTTAGCTGCCAAGAATCCATATGGACCTATCTATATCTCTATGGATTAACAACATAAAACTCTTAACTCTTAGCCTACACTATTAGTAGGTGTTTTTTTCTGTTCGTGTCGGACACTAGTTGGTAATAGCAGAATGTATTATGTCTTATTATTCCCTTTTATGACACACTATCACTTTCTTCGTGGCGTTGGCCCACATACTGTAGATTGTTTATGTCTGTTTCAGGATCCAGGCCAGCAATGACTTCCTTCACTTGGGATTTCTATACTAGGAGCATTCTCAGTGATGATCTATTTGAAAATGGGAGATAGAAAACACATTCCTTAGAGATGCTAAATATATTTCTGAAGAGGCTCGGAAAGCATGTTTGATTTAAGAGAGCAGCCCTGTGTAGTCTATGTAGTGCATCTTAAAGTAGCAGAGCTGAGTTTAACTTTGTAGATCATTAATGGTAATGATGTGTGCTGTAAAGGAATTATGTTGCAGGTCATCAGAATACCATGATGATGGCTGCTCTGCTTGTCTGGGGGGGACAAAAAGCTCAGAATACCATCAGTGATGGAGACATTAAAAGCAGTAGAAGAGGTTGTTTACCTGGAAAAGATAAACCTGCAATGAAACGAATCTTTTGTAAAAAAGCAAAGATAAAATGTGTCCAGAAGTGATACTGTAAGGATTCTCTTAGTGTCTTAAACCTCTTCCACAGTAGACTGCTGACCCAGAAAATGGCTGGATCCATCACCAGTGGAAAATGGTCCATCTAGGTTAAGTCGACACCACAGAAAATCTCTGGTCAGATCAGGGTGTAGAGCTGGGTCAAGCTCTATTCTACAGTAAAACTTTAGGTTGTACCTGTGTCGCATTACTTCCTCATCCCAGCACCCTACAAGGTTTGAATCCAGATGAGCAGTTGATGTTCTGGGTTATGTGAAGAGGAATTTTACAGTTGAAATCCTGATTTAAAACAGTTTAAGCTGTAATATCCTAATAAAATACTATGTGCTTTGAGCTGTGGTGGTAAAAAAAATTAAAAAAGGCCACCAGGTGCATGCCAAGAACGTTTTCTAAGTTATACTGGACGTTTCACTTCACCTGTTACTTTAGGTTCCAGTGAGAGAACAACTGTATTTCTATCAAAGTTGAATTTAATTTTTCAGCGAAATTTTGAAATGTTGCAATTAATAAAATGCAAATTGGGAACGTTTCAATCCAGTGGTTTAGAGCAAATAAACAAAGCTGCATGAACATACTTTGGTCAGAAGATGGCGGTGTAATGTATTGCTGTAGGCTAATAATAATAACTGTCAGTAAACAGTAGAAAAAGTGAAGATTGCACAAGAGAAAAACAACAACAAAAAAGAGGTTGCTAATCGAACAACTTTGGCCACCCATCAGAGGAAATGGAGGGAAGTCTTTAGGAATTGGATTAAATTGGGCAACTTATAATTGTTCTTTCATGTCAGCTCGTCTTGACCTGCACCTTTTTACAACCACTAACCATACGTGTATGTAAAATGATGTGTGTGCTATTATTAGAAAGCTTCACTGTACCGCGAGCCACCTTTGACAAGCGCTCATATGTGTCGCTATGGATGGTACTGATGACAAACGGCCCATTTTGTCATTTTGGTTGGAGATATTGCTGACCATACAGTTTTCAATATTATCTGCTTTTTAAATGCATGGATGGATTGATGAGTTTTAGATGAATGAAGATGAATTTTTTCGGAATCATGCGTAAGCTATCGTAAAAAAAAACAACAACCTGTAACATCAACATGGGACAGGAAAGAGTGAAAACTTGCATTACACTATGGTGAACATGATCAAGTGAAGGGTGAGGCATATGATAAAGGTTTTGTGCATGCTGTTGCCGTCTCCCTTTATAACCCCATAGTCCATGATCCCAATCTAACAATGGGATCAGCTCTCTACACTCTTCACATCCTGATAAATAGAAGCTCTGAGTCACTGAGCCCAGATTGAGTGGCCTGATATTTTGCAGTCGGGGAGGCTATTGTGGCTATTTCAGCGTATTTGAGGTCAGGTCATTCAAGGAGCTGTCTGCTCATGGCTTGTAGAGTGAATGAATAAGAGAGAGTGACTGGGGCAGAGATAGAAAGGGAGAGAGAGAGGGAGGCAGGGGATGGATAGATAGAGAGCACACACTTTTACACACAGACAGAGAGCGGGAGATAGGGCTCTTTGTGCTGATGTGTTCGGTGACCTTGCGCTCTCAGTGATGGGCCTCTATCTCCACTCACACAATAGAACAGCAAAATAGGATTCTTAGATACATCAGCACACACTGGAGCCAGACTCTGGATCTCACTGATGCAGCATGTGTGTGTGTGTGTGTGTTTGCATTGGTGTGAATGTTTGTGTAAATGGTGTGATAGAGGAAACAGCAGAAATAAGGAAAAAAGAAAAGCCATCTATCACAAAGGCTGAGGGGCCTTTGCAGAGCCTGGGGGTGCTTATTATTTTGCCCACAGTGTGTGGGCGAGCTGCAGCACACAGCATGGTGAGACAGCACATAGATTTGAAGCCAAGGTGCTGTGCTCCAGTCAGAGTGCAAATCATGTGAAGTAGACAATATTTAGAAAAAGTTTTTCCCCAACTTGCCATATAGAAAGGCCTTTACTGTTCCTAGTTCCATTAAACTATGTCAGAAAAGGTTTTTACCAGTGATTGTTATACACAAAAAGTGGTAAAAAAAAATGTCCCAATCTAGAGAGCAAGCCCAAAATGCCATAAAGCCGTATAAAATGTCACATGTATCATACAGTCAGGGCTGTGACAAAGAGTTGTTACTGACGAGTTAGGAAGAGAATGTTGTGTGACAAAGTTGTCACAGGTAACAGGTGTAGAGGCTCAGACAAATGATGTCATTCTGCTGAAAGTAGAATAATAAATCAAATACCCTTTTAATCTGCATAGTAACCAGTCACTAGCTGTGACAGACCTGTCTCCTACAAAATGTGTTTATATGTTACTTATTTGAATTTTGAAGTTAATTCAGGAGGAAATGTGTGGATTATGTTCACTGGCAACATATTTTCAGATCCAAGATGTGTGACTTTCCAATACCCTCTGTGTCCCATATATATGTTACTGTCACACTACAACTTTGATTCAAAAAATGTCAGGATGCTGCGTAAAACGAGCAAAAACCCAATGTATCCGATTCAGAGTGTATATCCACAAAAAACAAAAGTTGAACATTAAACATAGTGTCTTTGGACAGTTTTCAAAAATAATTAGCAAAATGATCACATTCTGATTTATTTACGTTTTAGAAAACGTCCCAGCTTTCCAGGATTTGGGGTTACGTGACTAAACAGTTAAAATATTTATCCAGGAATTCACTCAGAGGCCAATTTAATGTGATATGTAATAGATTCCTCAGGACAGATGTTTTGACCATGAACCTTTTCTGACGCTTCCTTTCATATTCTTTGGCACAAGAAGAAAATCCAGAACCTCTAGAGCCACTTTTTTGAAAGATAATGACAAAAAATGATGAAAAAGAGACAAAATGCCTAAAGACTGAAACACTGCACACAACATGAATTCATTCTCTATTTGTGTCAAACACAAGGCGCACAGCCCCATCCAGTCCCCTCTCCTCTCCTCCCCGTGCGCTCCTTCTTCCTCCCATCATCTGTCCGTTTAGCTGTGATGCGATAAGACAGGTATGGCTACTCCCACGCCGGATACATCTTGATACATGGCTGGCTCTGTGGTGCGTAAACCCCAAGGTCTTTGTGCTCCTCACGTTGCGCAGATCAATCTCCTAGGCAGGTTCCCAGGAGGAACACAAAGCCTTACAGCTGAGACACTACTGTCCCTCAGCAGAGAGAGAGAGAGAGAGAGAGAGAGAGAGACAGAGAGAAAGCAGGGGCAGCAAGAGAACCACGAGGAAGGAGAGGAGGGAGGTGGCAGATTCGGGGGGGTTAGGGATTAAGTCTTTTCTTCCAGGATAAGGACCTGTCTCTCAATGAAGGACAGAAAGAAGCTCTCTTGGAGGAGGAGAGGGTTTGATCTCTTGGTCTCCCCCTCCTCTCTCCTCTTCCCTCCCTCCTTCACTCTTCTTCTTCCCTCTTTTGTGTTTCTCTCCCGCTCAGTGTAATCCAACGTGACACAGTTACAGATGGTCTATCAATGCCACAGCCCATCCGAGCCCTGTTGAGGGGCCTGCTAGGGGCTTGTGGGGGCCTGATAGGCTGTCCAGTACCCTGCCTGCATGTATGTGTGCATGGTCATGTATGCATCTGTGTGTGCATGTTGCTCCCCCCTTGCTCATCTGGGACCAACCAAGACAGCCAACACATCACACAGCCATGGCTTTGATGTCAGTCACAGGACGGATGTATGTGATATATATACGCTACACGGCTACAAGACACTACAACTCACTGCAGCAGGATTCTACCTCTTCACAATGGATTTGTGAGGAGGCAGGAGAGAAGAAACCAGGCTGACACTTTGACGGATGGATGCGGAGTGGGGTGTTTGTGACTAAGGGCCTCCTGTGCCATCTCACCATGGTAATGGCATCCCAGAGGAAAGCCCTTTGACCATATGTCTTATCCCATACATCCACTCCAATTCTCAGCTCTCAGATCCACATACCTGAATCGGTACAGGTTCCTAATTGAACGTGAAGGGAGAAAACATAGCTCTTTCTTATGGTAATCAAGTATTGAGCACAAGATATAGGCTACAGATGTTATATCTGAGGCATATAGAATACAAATATACAAAGGGACAATGTAATATTCTTGAATATGGTAATGAGTATGCTAATACTTTTAAATTAGGACGTGCTGGTATAGCTAAGTGCATGTGGGGAGATCTATACACTG
This sequence comes from Serranus cabrilla, assembly GCA_903364295.1. Lineage (NCBI taxonomy): Eukaryota > Metazoa > Chordata > Actinopteri > Perciformes > Serranidae > Serranus > Serranus cabrilla. Next base: position 232,490 of record CAFUXE010000607.1, read on the forward strand.
TAGTAAATAACAGTAGAATAAATATGGAGATTACTGTTTTCATATGGTGTTTATATAGTAACATTTGCTTTCAATATCTGAATACTATTTTAAATACAACTCTAGGATTGTATTGCACTTCAATACATTTCTCTTAATGCAACAGAAAACACTTCTGTCAGGTTGTCCTGCACATCTTTCATACCTCATGCCTCAGGTTGACAATAAAGTAAACAACAACAAATAAACTGATCTTTATTTCTAAAATCAGTGGAGTATACCTTTAAGCATTTAGCTGAGCTTTAATATCTCATAGGTCAATAATGAGACAAGTAGAGGTGAGACTTCCTGACAGGGGAAAGCTCAATGGAGGCTATGCAATCAATACGTCACGAGTAACATAGTTAAAAGTCATCATTTTGGATACAAAACAGTCAAAAAGCTTTTGTGAAAAGACACGGTGCTCACAAGTGGCAGCTCACTAGCAGATAAATAGAAGCTACACACCACAAAACTAAGGCCTCAAAAGTGACCACATTATTGAATTAACACCTCTGTGACACAGTCTCAACAAATACTGAACCTTGAGAACGCTGCAAAGCTGGCATTTATAGCAGGGCTGCTACTTGGAGCTTGGAGCAAGGCAAACCAAACCTGGACTCTGCAACGTAATCATTTTAAATTGGTCATGTTTTATCATGTTAAATCTTGACCTGAAAGTAACTAAAGCTGACAGCTAAATGTATGGAATGAAAATACAATATTTGCCTCTAAAATGAAGATAAGTATACAGTACATATGTGGAAACACTCAAGTAAAGTACAAGTACTTCATAATTGTACTGAAGTACAGTACTTGAGTAAATGTACATTTCACCACTGATGTCATTCATAAACAGAAGAGTGTCGTATGCGTTGTTATTGCAAGCTATCGAGTACATCTATATAATTTAATGCACCTATACTATGGTAATAGGTGGTGTTTTTGTTGTACTGGATTGGATACACTGAGAAAATGTTTCTAATATATATATAAGAAATAATAATATATAAATAAAAAGGATATGTGCAGTAAACAGCAGCAAGTTAGTGCAAATATGGCATAATTGACGTAAAGTGTAAGTAATTGTTAAGTAAGAATTGTAGCATGAGGTAAGAGGCGTGATTTGATAAGTACTGTACAGTGAATACTACAGACTAAATATATGAGTATAGATGTACATAAGTAAAACGTTGTGCTCAGTCCAGTGGCTGGTAGGAGGTGTATGGCCGTCCAGGCCAGGGAGAAGGGGAAGTACATTCAGTCATTGAAAGAGGGTGAGTGAGGGGGGAACCCAGGGGGACCAGCACACCTACGGACAGTTTAGAGTCACCAATTGAACCTGAGCTGAATGATTTTGGACGCCGAAGGAAGCCGGAGTACCCGGAGAGAACCCACGCACACACGGGGAGAACATGCAAACTTCACACAGAAGGGCCGCAGGCCGGGATCAAAAATACAGATAATAAAACAACACATTTTTTTCAGATTATTTTTGGAGCTTTAAAAAAAATGCAGCTTAAAACTAATATGTTCTCTCTTTTTGGCTCTAGTTATTGGATTTTTATTATTGTTGCATTTATGTAAGCAGTGTTTTCGTTTTCTCAAGGTAGGACTTATTTTCGATCATGTTTTTCGTGTTAAATCTGGACCTGTAAACTTGATGTACTTTACTCAAAACCCAAGCTGTAAGCCCGCCATCATCTGTGCTGTAAAGGTGAGAGTGACAACAAATTCATAGAGAGTGAGAATAATGTGTGTGTGAGTGAAAGTGCGGGGAGGTACAGTTAAAAAGTGGAAGAAAAAAAAAGCTACTGACAATCATGTGAACTTTTCTTACAGTGTGTATGTGATTATGTTGTGTGCACTACAAGCCCATGTTTTTTTTGTGTGCATGGGTATGTGTGTCTGTGTGTGTGACACCGAGCCGTGGGGCGTTGTCTGCCACTCGGGGCCCCTGTTGTCGACTGCTGGCGTATCCCAGAATCCTATTAGGAGCAAGTCACACTTGGGTGGCACATTCATCATGGACCCTGCACATTCAGATTGCTGTTATGAATATAATTAGAGAGGAGCACAGAGGAGATGTTCGGGGCACTCACACACACACACTTATAGTCATATGTGAGTGCACAAACACATATGTCAGCACACACACAAACGAGTGTATGCGGTATATTGTCGTGCATACAGAACATGATCACTCACATGCACATGTGAACCGAAATGTACAGTGCAAATGACACATACGGGTGCAGATCCTTTTCACACACACTCTTTCTCTCTGACTTGTATCACTCTCACACACAAAAATAATGTTACACATCCACACACACCTATCGTGATGTCAGACACTTAATTTTCACCCCCGTGCTCAGTGTGCCTCGCCTCACCACTTCAAGTACAGGCCAGCCAGCACACTTGGGACCAGCCTGAACCAGTCTGACATGGTCCGTGCAGTAACATTTGTATATGGACGACTGAATAGTCTCTTCATTCGCATTATGTTAACCCAGTGCTTTCCGAACTGGGGATCAGGACACCCCGTGGGGTTGCAAGATTAATCCAAGGGGTTGCAAGAGGACACCACAAACCATATCTGCTACAAAAGGTTGTATTTATTTTTTCAGGCATTCATCATTTTCCTCTCTCTTCTTTTATATTTTTCTGATTGTCAACAAATCCCTTGAAAAGACCAACAAACCAACAATAAATTGATGCTACTAACAAACATTGTGTGTGAATACAAAGTCTGATATATTATTCCCATGTACCAACCACCCTGAACAAATTCTGCTTAAAATACAAGCTCATTTCCTATTTTACAGCACTGTTCACCATTCTCTACAATCAGCGCGAATAAAATCTGTTGCGTTCAATTTATCTTCCCAATAGAATGAATCAATTAAAACTAAAAGTTTGGAGCTAAGAGTTTTCTCCTAACCTCTTCACAAAACTACGTGTCTTGGAACTTTGGTTGTTTTGTGTTTCTGGAAGTGCATCAGAATCAAAAATTAAATGGAAGCTAAGTGTTACCGATTTAATACGAGACAAAGAGTGATATAGGATATAGGAGGCTAGGTAAAGATCAGACTAGACAGTGAGAGACTCAGGACTTTTCACCTCTTGCTGTAATTGAGCATTAAAGGACGTACATTGTTAAGAGAGGGATTTCTCCGGAGTTACTGCTTTTTCTGTTTGTTAGTGACTGCAGCCTCAACTAGCTCTATTATGATCATATATATATACCCTCCAAATTAAGGCCAAACTTTTTAAAGGCTCAGAATCATTAAGGGTTTCTAAGTTGATGACATGATCACAAGGCTGATAGTAATTTGCTGTTTGTGACTTAGGAGTCCTCTTGTCTAACATTTTACAGATTTAATTAAGCACTAAATGGCTTTGTGAGATACTATTAAAAAAAAGTCCTAAAACTAGGATGAATACACCCAATTCTAAAAGCAATTCTCCTAAATCAGCAAATTAGGATCTACTTTTAGTCAAAAGATGTTTTGTGAATATGGCCCCAGAGCTTCAGCAATAAAAGGGCCCCAGGTGAGTTGTTCTGTTTTGGAGCAAGTGAGAGTTTAAGGAGGAGGATGGGGAGGAGAAGGATGAGGGAGAGGAAGAAGAAGAGAAGGACCAAGGAAAGCTGTTGTCTCTGTAGTTACATTTTGGTAAGAGAGGACATGGCACAAGACTGAAACAGAGGATAGGATGTAGCTTCTTTTTTAAACTGAAAACTTTTTTTTTTCTATTTCGTGTCCTGTATATATAACACTTTGCATGTCGATTTCGTGTTGGCTGGGATGGATACAGTACTTTTAAGGGGAAAAGTATATTCAAAAATATTCAAATACAAAAACATTGTGCAAAACAGACGTCTATACTTAATATGTGTCACACTGACCATACTGTACAACAGACAAACGTTTCGGAATAATTTGTTATAATAATTTGTTTTCATTCATACTAGCACAGCAGGGTTTTAGTCTGGCCTCATGATGTCTGGCTGTGTGATGAGTGTGTGCGTGTGTTTTTATGTGTGTCAATCCTTTAAGCTGTCCAGCAGACAATCGACAACCAGCCAAATACCGAAACCGGAACCCTAAGTTGGTCATCCTTTCCAACATCGAGTCCATTGGTCCAGACAAAACCTGGTCCTGGATCCGAGTTGGCGGCCCGGCTAACACATATTGCTGAATTCCAATTGGTGGGCAGCATAACACCCACTTCTGACTCCAGACACTATGCAACCAGTTAACTTGTTCAGTGCTCAGTTACATCAGCACAGACACAACTGTAGGATTGGACATCTTTCTCTAGTGCACAGCTAATGTTACCCTGAACAAACAGTGCAAATGCATGGGATGCAACGAAAGCAGCAATGATAACAGATTTCCTATCTGAAAACGTAGCTAACAAATGATTATAAAAAATTGAAAAACTTCTGCTTTATCTACATTTCCACAACAAAGAAGTAACCTGAGTATACTTGCATTTCTGCAGCCATATTTTTACACTCTGGTTTGAACAGAAGATTTGTCAGCTCTGCATCACCGTCATTCTGATGAAAGATAGTTTGTTTCTGAATTTGACTCCTTCAAAAGTTTGTGAACAGGGATTCTGTCATTTCAGTTTGGATACTACACATGTAAACTGCCAAGAACACAACATTTAAAAAATGTCCTGTGACCACAGTGTTGTTTGAACAACATTCACAGCTGCATTCACTTTACATGGAGAGGCCAGCAGGCTGAATGATCCAAATTGAAAAGTAGACACAGTGCCTATTGGACATGGTTCAAACACACAAGCACCCAATTTGGTATATTTTGTTGTTGTTCCATTGAGTCTAAATAATGGATAACTAAACGTAGTTTACATCAGGAGCTGGGAAGGTTTCCAAAAAGGGATTACTCTGTATATGTACTGACACATATAGGCAGTGATTGAGATTGAGGTTCCATTATGTTTTCTATTTTAATAGCGTGAAAAAAAAAAATCATCCACTTAGACTTCCTCACACAGTAGCTTTAATGATAACACGCTTGGGCTGACATCCAGCTTTCCAAGGGCAAAAAGCTTCATTTGTCCACCTTTGAAATTCCTCATGAGACCGATGCAAAGCTCTAATTAACTGTGTTAAGGAACTCTGGACGTCTACGATGGCCCTCTCTCTCTCTCTCTTTTTCCTTCACACACACACACACACACGCTAATATGCTTTTTCCTATCCTCTTCTGTCTCTCTCGCTCCCTCTGTCTGTCTCTTCCTCTCTCACCCCTTCACTTAGCGCTAGCAGGAAGCTGGCCAAGACTCTTGGAGAGCCAGCATGTGTTTACCACCCTCTGAATGCGCGCCACGTCGAGAGCTCTGCCTGCCATCTGAATGCTCTGTAATATCAATAATTGATGCTCTTGAGGAGTAGTAATTAAATTAGTTAATTATGCCGGTAAAATTACATATAATTATGAGACTGGAGGGTATGTTTAGTAAATTAGTCTCATCCATGCTCACTGTGTGTACTGCTGCCAAATTTTATTCCTTGATGATTAGGTAATTTTGATACCCTCTCCGTTTTTTGGAACAAATGCATCATTTACACACAGACACTGTCTGATCTGGATTAGCTTTAGTCACCAGAGGTATTCCTTTTTATCCTGAAAAAAATCAGCTGCTCAATAATAATGTGATAAGTGTTTTTGGCAACAGTTTCAGTGAGTTTTACTGCACAGATTAAAATATTTCACTATGCAAGCCCAAGCATGTTTACTGTTTGTTTAGTACATCTTAGTGAAAACACCCCAGCATAATCTTATTTGGATTTTGATTATATTTAAATAACCAAAAGGAAAGAAAAACTCAACAATTTAGTAATGAGTAGCCTTGTAGATAGTTTTGGTTTAATGTGTCCAGATTATGAGATCCATTTCTGGACCTTCTTTGCCTATATATATAACAGAAATTAATAGTTTCATTTGAGGTGCTCAAAGCTTTGATACATTATTGCAACATTAAAGTAACAGTTTCCTGTTTTCCAGCCCAGTTGCCAGAGAAAAATGTTGGCATTGTTTGTTTCTGCCAACCACAAGATGTTATGCGACAGTGTCATTTTCCACCAAACCCAGGAATTTATTCATACTAAAGTTTTAAATTTGATCCCAGAGACCAGTGTGCATGTTCCAGTGTTGGAAGTTTTGTCTTGAGTTAGTAGTTTTGTGTTCCATTATTGGAAGTTTGAGTCTGGAATAAACGTTTTTTCAAGCCGAACCCTTTTATTTTTACCCAACTCTACCTGAGTGATTGTGTTTTAATGTTTTCATTGTTTGAAAAAGTCGTTGTCACATGTTAAAAACGTGTTTTAAGCAGCCATACGTGACGTGTCAAAATGAGAACAGGTTCATATTCAACATATTTCTGGATAAAAGATTTAGATATTCAGCAATAGGTGCAGTTTGCAGAACAAGGACAACATTGACTCTGGTGCTGATTACTCATGCTGAAAATATTTGTCATGAAACTGTTTTTTTTACAGATTAATGATTCAGTATAAAAACTGTCAACAGTGATGTGTGCACATTGTCCTCTGGACATCTCTGGAGTTTCATGCAGTTCCATGGTATGATTTTCCTCATAGCTTCCCTCAAAAGATCTGCTATAAACTGTGATGAGTTTATTTTAATATTATTTGAGTTGATCTTTAGTTGTGGCTGTAGTCCAGTGACTGCTGTGTATAAAACTGTACAGACAAACCATATTTTCTGCATCTTCCAGTTCCAGTCATTTTTTTCCTTTAACTTAAAAGTAGAATCACACAGAGTAATGCTGCCTTTCTCTTTCTGAAAACATTGTTAAGGATGTGGTTGTCTTGTTTGAGAAAACTGTATTGCAACTGTAAATTAATAAATGTCCCGTGTCATGAATTTCATATAAGGCAGATTAAAACATGCAGTGTGAGTTACTTAATTAACTACTATCACATGATGGACATGCTTCAGCCAGAGACAGGCAGATATCTCATGCTTTATACGTCCAAAACAAGAGGAACCCTTAAAAGTCAAAATAGTTACAATATCAATCAATCCAGTCTTAAACAGGTATAATCTAAAAACGGAAATAGAACCCCATTTTAGCCATTTTTGTGTAAAATTTGTGCTAAATCTGTGCTGTGTGCAGGATGGAGACTTGGTGTCAAAAACGCCTGCAGGCTGTGGACCGACTCTCTCTTGTTACGGAGGGAGGCTTATCTGTAAGCCCTGTCATATTGCAGCATCACATTTCCCCCAAGATCTCATAAACAGCTTGTTGTGCTCCTACTTGTGAAATGGATGGCATATTGTCTAGACCAGGCTGAATGCACAGACAAATAACAGAGCTTAAAACACTGTGTACTGTAGTTAATGAGATTAAACTCACTGCCAAGAAAGTTTCCCCCCATTAATTGCCTCTGGATTACACAAGGAGATCAGATATACCGCGCCACATAATCTCGGAGTAACGCAGAAGTTCCACTAGCATGATCTGTGGTTCTAAATTTCATTTCTAAAGTGAGCTGAGTTATTGATTGATTAATATAAAGTGGATGTTGGAATTTTCAGAGGTGCCAGAACTGCATATCTTTCAAATTGTCCCACATCAAAACATGGAAATCATATTAATGATTGACAGAAATACCGGTCCACTCGGTCCCTCCTGTGGCAGGATGGGACGGCTATGGAGGCTTCCATGCCTAAGAGGCTGTCAGTGTCTAACTTTGCCTCAGGCTGGATCCTTTTAATTTATGTTGGTAAAGAATCGCAAAGTGCTGCCATCTCTCCAGAGATGCCCTGGCAAGTTAATTGCATTCTTCTACTTGTTACCGACTCAAACACTTACAATCACACACATGCATGCACACACATACACACACACACACACACGCTTTTCCTCTGGGATGATAAACACTTTTTGATTTATTCAGTTAAAAAGTGTCTTCCCTGAGACAGCCAAGTTCACAGAATCAAACCGACGCCGGAGTTGGAGAACAGATTCCGTTTGACTGCAGAGAAACCATCATGCGAAGACTCTCACATACTGTCATACAGATGCACATGAGTCCTGACAGGCAGAATAACTGGCTGATTGAGCAATGGGAAAGCAACTGACACAGAAATTCTTCTCTCTACCTCTTTCTCTCATCTCACCTTCCACCCCCATGCCTTTCTCTCTCTGAGGTTCCTCCTGATGTTCATTTCTGCAGACTGAGATGTGACCTCGCTCATTGGATGTGACACCAATGAAGGTTGATGAGGGCGCTGCGGAAGAAGAGACATGTTTGTTAAGGATCCAGCTTTACATTTTCCCTTCCCTCCTGCGTTGTTCTTCTTCTCTCACTGTTAGCGCTGAGGTTTGTACTCAACATGAAAACTAACCCAACTATCAGACTTCTATTCACAGCCAGGAGTTTGGTCGATGTAGCTCTAAAACTGATACATGGCTGTTATCTCAGGTTTGAGCTATTTTCCCATAAATTGGTGAATCAGAGTGGGAAAAACTGATAAATGTGCAGGTCTACAGTGAAAGATCATTAGCTGCATTGTCCTTACATATCTCTTTATTCACTGCTAATCAGTCAGAACAAATTAAAGCAATCAGGTGACAAGATGTCAAAAAATATACCTTAAAAATGCTTAAAGGATATATATATTTATATAGTCTGCCAAGGATGCATTCTGCACACAGTGACTCATTAAACTTAAATACATTTCATATGAATATTTGAAGGATTTATGAGCATAATTAACATTATGAAATATTTTTGTGTAAAATTGTGTTTCTATAGTAAATTATATATGTTAGCTCCCACACTGTTCCTCTTAAAGGAGACCTTCTTTTCTGACATATTTCTAGATGTTGTGATATATTTATTTTGGGTTAATTATCTAAACCGTCTGCCTGCAGTCTGCCGTTGACCAGCAGGTTCACACTGCGTACTCAGAATTAATGAATCACAGCTCGGTCTAATTTAAAAAAAAAAAAAAAGACAATAGACCTCTTATTAAAGCAAGATGCTGCTGCTGGCTTTAATAAATATTCTGAGCTTTATAAACCCTGGTAATCATTTAAAAGTGTCAAATAAAAATCATGACATGTGGCTTAAATGCTTGCATATTACGTTTATTAGATCCCTCTCGCTGTGATGCGCTGTTTATATGTGTGTCTGTGCATGTGTACAACCGTGTGTGTTTGTGTTGTGTGCATACATTAAAAATTAGCACACGTACAGCTTGTGCACATGCTCGCTACTCACACATGTGTAATAATGAACGTGGGTGTGCGTCGGCTATGACAGTCGCTATCGTTTTATGAAGACCCTCCCCTCACAAACGATGGCAAACATTAAATAACCCTCTTAATTACATCCCATAATAATCCCATGATCCACCCTCGTAGATCCCATTATGAGGCTTGGTGTTTGCTGTGGAAAACCTTACGTCTCCAATTTTGGCATTATATATGTTAATTTTGATCATCCAGGGGGGTATTAAAGGACAACTATTGATCATAAAATCTGAAAATGTCAAAATACATCACATACTGGAACATAAAAACACGTAGCCTTTCTTTTTTTGCCTGATAGTTTTACATTTTACTGCATAACAGTATGAGTCATGATCATTCATCTTTTGCATGTACTTGCTACATGCCACCAAGGGGACTTATTTGGCAAAATATACCTTATTATTTCAGGACA
>CAFUXE010000607.1:242251-260983 GCA_903364295.1 Serranus cabrilla
CTTTGTGTGTGTGTGTGTGTGTGTGTGTGTGCTGTATGTTTCTCTGTGTCGGGGTTAGCAGTCACTTCTCATGTGTGATTGAGTAGGGCAAGGGCTGATGGAGTGTTAAGGGGGTTGAGTCCATCTTCACCGCTGTGTCCTGCTACCACAGCTGTCACTGTTTGTTGTAGTACCTGGTGAGAGGTGGAGAGGTGTGTGTTGGAGTAAAAATGTGCAAAATAAAAAGGAGACAGAGTAATGGTACCAAAACAAAATCCTGTCAATTTGTCAGAAGTGCCACCGTGTTTTATAGACTGGCCTGTCATATATTTGCAGAGTGTGATAATGTGTGTGTGTGTGTGTGTGTGTGTGTGTGTGCATTGTAGGAAGACAGCTGACAGAAACGCAGCTGACAGACGCTGAAAAGAAACATTACTCTCAGTAAAAAATGGAGGTTGCCCTGCAGAGGACAGGAGAACTGCTTTAACACAGTTAAACTGCAGAGAAGGTTTTCTTTCCCCTCAGATCAGAGGAAAATTGTAAACTGGAATGAACAGGTACCAACACACACACAGTGAATATCTGTCTTTGTGTCAGGACTGATGATGAAAGAAAATGTGTGAAAAAAATAATTTGGGAAGAAAACAGAGTGAATAAGAAATAGTTTTCTGCGTGAAAATGAGAGGAGAGAGAAGGAAAAACACAGTCACATTCATTCACAGGGAAAACTACACAGGGATTCAAGATTTTATCAAGGGCAATGATGCAAAATGAAGCAATACATCAAAAGGGGGAAAAGAAGTATCCAAGAGAGGCTCTTGAACAGTGTAGGTTTACTTACTGCAAAGACAAACCAGCTCTTCACTGAGAAAAGAGAGAGGAAACGAGAGTATTTAGATGAAAAAGTTACATTTGTATCAAGTCTGATGATGTAATGTGGTGAAATATGTGCTTAAAAAGGTGAAATGGACAAGGTCATTGAAACACATGGATCTGAGCTGTAAGGGTGTGAGAGGAGGAAATGGAAATAGCTAAATGCATTTAAACATAGGCATTTGTAATTAAATCAGGAAACCTATTACAATATAACACATAACCAGTAGACAGACAAAGAAAAGAGCATGTGCAATTCAAACCTGGCTTTAAAAAAAAATTTTTTTAATAATATTGAAAAAAGGTAAAAAAAAACAAAAAAAACAACAACAAATAATTATAAAACATAGCTTAATTTATCTGAGAGAGACAGAAGCTGTGTGGAATGAAGCGGATTTCAGAAAATGAAACGTCCAAATATTGCCCTCTGAGAAAGAGTTATGAGCTGGGAGATGTGCTAATGTTGCATTCCCTAAAATCATTTAAATTAATGTGCCATGAAATAGGTCATTAATGAGGATGCATGGGCCATACATGGAGACAGACAGATGAGGAGGATGCGGCTGCTGCCATCATATAGCAGACATCATTACACCAGACCAGACTAGCCACATTAATAACTTTAAGAGAAGAAGAACTGCACGCTGAAGATTAAATACAGTCTTATTCAGCTTCTCTGCTACCTCTGATCTTACAGTATATACAGAGTACACACATTGGCTTTGTTATATTTATCTTTGTCACTGAGTGGTGAAAATGCCATGCTTTTACCTTTTACACAGCCAAAATGTGATTTTAACCTCTTTTTTTTAATTTACTGTAAGACACTGAGAGTCTTTCCTTAAAACTGCTGTGACAGTTTTTCTACAAACATTCAAATGTCTTCACAACTAATTTCACACCAGTAATTACTTACTAAGTTGCTAAACCCACTTTAATTGGATGATATCTTTATTTCTATTGTTAATGATTTTTTGTTGAATTGCATGTTTTAGTCCAGCCTGAAATTTCAGGAAGCCCAACTTCAGTCTGCTGCCAGTTAACGTATAAAAGCCCAGGAAATATCTCCTGGAAATAAAATGCAGTTAACTTCACTTGCCACCCGCCAGTGTGTTCTGCAATCACCTGTGTAACAAATTTCCATCTGTTTTCAGCCCGCACAGTGCACCATGAGTGTGTTCTTTCTTCCTCCTGGCCTTCCTGTGGAGCCAGCATTAAAGTTTACCAGTTAAACGCCCTCCTTTTGCTGCTGTCCAACCAGTGTTTTGCAGTGAGTAATCACCTTCCCACCTGCAGACGGCCCGCAGTATGGAAAGGGAGTGTGAGTATGTGTGTGTTTGTTCTCCGCCTGCACACTGGTGTGTGTTTGTGTTTGATTTATGAGTACAGATCTCAAAATGGGCTCTGTTTTCCTACCTCACAGGCTGCCTGTTGCCCACGCTGCTCCACTCACAGTCTTTAACCCATATCCCCAGCAGTTGTCTCACTGCAGAAACAAAAAGGTGTTTGTGTAAATAAATAATCATAATTATATTAAATGTAAAATGTAAAAAAAAAAGAAAAGTTGACTCAACACAACATGCTGCAGTTACACTGCTGCTTAACATTATGAAAATATATATAGTATAGTCAAATGTAACCACATGAGCATGTTTTTAAGATACATCAACCAGATATACAGAACAGAATGTGGTCAAAAATATGTGGACAACCTACATAATTTTATGCACAGAGCTGGGTCCATTATGAAGTAGTTTTAACAGTTTTAAAAGGACTAAAAAGAGACCCTGACCTCAACTCCAGCACTTAGAAATGGACTGGGGCACTCAGTGCAGGCCAGGCTATATCCCCCACATCAGAGTCAGACCACACTGTTGCTCCTGTGTCTGAATGGGAGAAAACCTCTGCAGTCACATTGCATTTCACAGCATTTCACTGTTCAGGGTTTGGAACCAGCTGATCATCAATCACACACTGCAAAGGTGTAATGTTCAGGTACACCTACCTATACTGTGTATCTTTTGATTAAAATATACTGTAGGAGAAATACAAAATAAAATGTACTGTTACAAATTTAAGAACAGATAATAAAAAAAAACTACATTTTATTATGTTATTATTTTTTTTGAAAATATGGACTTTAAAAAAATGTCTTATTGGCATTCATGTGCAAATCTATTTATACAACAGGGAAAGCGAGGATATGAATTAAGAAAAATATGCCGTGGTAATGTGATTGATGACACTATGCCTGCTGGTGTTGCGTCAAAGTTTGTTTCCCTGCGAAATAATCGCCTCCTGTTGACTCCGAGCCAAATGTATCCTGATCGCTTGTACTTGTAGTAACAGCAGCTGTAGACACGTAGGTCTCCTTGTAAAAGCATTCGGTTTGAATTCAATTAGTAATAAATACATCTATCCTTATTATTTATCAACTATTTAGTCTGCTGAAAGACTCTACTACTTAACATGGCCACTAAAACACTGGTAAAGCCAATTCTTATTAATATCTGAAGAAGGCTTATAAACAATCAGTACAGATTCCAGATCGTAACATTTTCTTTTTTACATTTTTATTCAAATTGTGCCCACCAGGTCTAAAAAACAAACCTGAATTTCAGCCACATTGGCAACATATTTGGCAACACTGAAAATGCTCATCATTATTAGATATTATTACTACTGACACAGGCTACACGGTGATGAAGTGGAAAGCACTTTCACCTTACAGTAAGAGGGCTGTGGGTTTGAATACAACATGCGTCTCTTCTGTGTGGAGTTTGCATTTTCTCACGTTTTCTCTGGGTCCTCCAACTTCCTCCCAGAGTCCAAAGACTTGACAAGTGTCTCCTGTGATAGACGGGTCCAGGCTGTACCCTGCTCGTGATTGGTTCCAACCCCCCGCAACCTGAGTTCAGGGAAGGGAAACACACACACACACACGCACTTTTCAAAGTTGTGAAAATTCTCTTTTCACCAGTGATAGAGAAGAGGTATCTGTGATGACAGGATATGTGATATGTGATGTGCTGTGACAGTACTGTCGTGAAAGGTGTCTGTGGAAGGTGTCACCCAAGTGTAAATAAGAACACAGCTGTGAGAACAATCATCATCATCATCATCCACTGCAGAGTGTCGTGAAAAAGTATTAGGCCCTTTCCTGGTTTCTTCGATTTCTGCATATATATCAGACATAACAGTTTCACATCTGTCTCCTCGATCAAACTGAATTAAGGCATAGACAACCTGAGTAAACACACAATACAGCTTTAAAAGCAGGGTAGGACATTTTCTGGAAGAAATAACCCAGATGCTGTTATATAGCAGCATTTCCATTGAAATCACTGTCCTTGCCTTTGGTATGGTTAGCAAAAGGCTAAACTATTAGCATCCCTTTTTATTTCATCTCTGAAGCGCTTTGCTGACATTGACGTGTTTTATCTCTCTTTTAGGTAAGGCTATGTTCCTTTTCGGGTTCCTTTGCAATGTATGTAGCTGTTGCCAGTGCTGGAATAGCAACTTTTTCTATTTTAGAGGAATTTCTCTAACTGTGATTTGCTGGACTGCTAGAGCCTTAGAAATAGCTTCGTATCCAGCTCCACATGGCTGACAAGGTTCTATTTAAATGATATTAAGATTCAACAGTGTTGTAAGTGAACCGATTTGTCAATTCAATTTTGTTAATTCATTTAATGGGGTTTTCAGTGTCAGCTGGTGTTGGATAACTTATTTCCTTCTTCCTGTGGTTACTGGGGTTGTCTTTTGTCTTATGTAGAAATTGTTTAAAATCAGTTGTGATTTGTGAAAGTAAAAAAAAACAGAAGAAATCAGGAAGGGGGGTAATCATTTTACACACTGTATAATATACAATAGGCTCTACCACTCCATTATTGCATTGTGGTAGAGGTTTATTAAGTTAAAAAAAAAAAAGCAGAACTCCTTATTATAAAGTTCTTAAGTGCTACATGGACTAATTTCATAGTTTATACAACAGTGAGAAGTTTGCGACGTTCCCGTTTCTGACGTGCCAACACATTTGACACAATCCTATTAGTGGTGCTATACTTCGCAGATGGTGAAGACGGTGACAAATGGGTCTGACAAATTTCTAACGGTTGTGGCTCCTCTTCTGGCGCTTTGTTAAAAGAGTTTTTTTTGATGGGACACAACATGCCACGACTGACATGACACCCCTGTCGACTGATACTCTGAAAGCTGATGAAAACACTCATCTGAGCTTTAATTAACATCGAGCTAAGCTACTCACAGCCCTTACGCAGTAAGTTGTCATCAACATTGTTCTTCAATTATCATTTGAAGCACATGTGAATATGCCTCTTTACCGCTGTTATTCAGACCTGATATTGATATATGATAGCACATTTATCCATAATAAATAAGGAGTATGATTTACATACTTTTTAAACTTCTTGTGTGTGATTTTGGTGCTTGACTGTGCAATATGACCCATTGTGCAATCTAATAAGCACATAAATCCCGAATCTGTTTGTAGCATGCAGTGTTGAAAATGAACAAACCATTTCATTGTTGGAGAATCTTTAACGGCTCTAATTACATGAAGCTATCACACGTGCATTGTTGGTAAAGCCATGGCAGAGGAGGCATTTGGGAGTGAGGAGGGTTGAAATGCAAAAGGATTACGTCAAACTGTTGCAAGTCTTTTTCAGGGATTAGGGAGGCTTAAAGTCAAGAGAAAACCCAAGGGTGTCTTCTCCTGGTCTGTGTGTGTGATGTCTGCTTGCTCTACAGATGACACACACAACACAGGTACACACAAATATATGTGCCGTGCAAATAAACCCTTACTTTCACGTAGCCTTTGGTATGAAGATCTGCTTCCCATCCTGCAACACACACACACACACACACACACACACACACACACACACATCCACATGTGATGTAATCAAATCCCACTGTATGTGCTGCTGTGTGTGTGTGTGGCTGCCTGTGTGTTATTGAGGTGTGAATAGACTGGCGGTCTGGCCAACGCTGTCTCCAACAGGCTTAATCTGCGAGATGACCCGCGGGGTCAAACCCATTCTCTCGGACGTGTCCCTTATTGTAGCAGGCAGTTTAGAGGCTCATCCACAGTCAAGCCCAGTTAAAGCGTGAAGGATCTGAGGGCTATCAGACAGTGTGGCCATCACATCACGTCTGCGTCTGTCTCAGTGTGCCTGACAGGGAAGGCAGAGAGGTTTCAGCCACAGAGAGAGAGAGAGAGAGGGAGAGAAAGCTAGCCTGACAGCTGTCAGACGTGTAGTGTAAATGACAGGCAGGACAGGCAGGTAGATGGAAACACAGACAGAGAGACAAGACGATAGACTGATTAATGAACAGCCGCACAGACAGAGACAAAGAAGCACAGATATACAGGCAGGCAGGCAATACACATGACATACACAGGGGCACAGGTGCATCAGTTGTAGCTGCAGTCCAGTTGGTTGTGTGCTGCAGGAAAACAAAAGAGATGACAGTGGAAATACAGTGGAGAAGGGAGCCATTACAATGAATGATAAGCTCTTAATATGGGCCCTGGCAGACAGGGAGTTTGCCCAGGTGCTACTCTTTGTCAAAGTGTGCGTGTGTGTGAGTGTGTGTATCTACGTTCAGAATGTGTTTGCATTGGGACAATATGACAAGTCATATCCACATGAGAAATGTTTTGTGTCCCATAGGCTGCACCTCCCAACACTGTAAATATAACACTGAATCATAATCTCAACCCCAAAAAGGCAGTCAGCAGTCAGATTTCATTCCCTCTCCTTTCAATCTACTTTTCCCTCTCTCTCACAAAAATACGTTTTCTCTTTCTTCTCCTTTCAGAGTAATGATGCCGGTTGATTTCGGCCGGCTGCGGGTAAGAAGCATCTGAGCCTGAGCATTAGTTTTCCCAAAGCTTTCCCTGATAGAGACAGATGGTGTCCATTTAAAAGGTCCCATGGAAGTGTGTTATTTGTGGTTACAACCCACACAGATACTGGGAAACACAGTCACATACACATGTACAACACACAACATGCAGAACATAGATGTGTCTCTATGTGCACAGAGAGAGGCAGCAGGATATGGGGGATCTGTCCATATGTGCTGTGTGTGAAAGAACAATATGTCATCTTTCATGCGGTCCCATTTCAGGATCTGGGTGTAAATATCAGGGTTTATGGTACCCGCCCCTCCTCCTCCTGTTTTCCAGCATTTGAGCTATGAAAATAAAGGCAAACGAAATTCTGCTGATGCATAAAATGAGGATGGGAAAGGCACACAGTAGCACCTGGTGGCATAGCATCAATTGGTGGCTGTTAAATAGCTCCCTGTTTGTGCCAGCTGCTGCATTGTTGGACTGAGACAATATGAGAGTTCCAGTAGCAGGGCTCGCCACTGGTTCATCTGTGTGTGTGTGTGTAGCGTGACCCCAACCCCCCTCAGGGCATTTAGTTGTTTTCTAGAGCTTGTATGGGCGGCGTGGAAGACTTTTTTGGATTCAGGCACAACAACTGCATTCAAATTCAAATACCTTATTCATACCAGCAGGGTTTACCTCAGGGTACGCATCAGGTGGACACCGCAACGTAGATCAGCTGGACTGTGCTGTCCTCTGTCAGCTGAGTTCGGATCAGTACGGCTGCTGGTTAATTCATGATGCTTCTCATACACAGGCGTGGTAGATGTGCGCTGTGTGAAGTTTCTCTGCAGGGGCTGTGGGAGGAAACTGTAATTGCTGTTTGGCAATGCATGCTTTCATGCTCCATTGGTTTGTCATTTTTCAAAGTGTAATATTTTCCCTTTCATGATGTGATCCACACGAGAGCTTTCTCCACAGACAGCGTTTGTCTCAGACTCATTCACCACAATATTACTGATGATGGCGATGATGATGATGCTCCGAATGATAAATGTAGGTCTCTTTCTTTTCGCTTTTTCAAATTAATTTTAAAAGTCAAATTTTATTTGCATTGCACATAATACAATAATGCAATCCAGAGTTCTTTAAAAACCTATTTACAGTAAAAAACAGTCCAATATAGAAACAAGACAAACATCATATAACACAAGAAGAAGCATAAAAAAAACTGTCTCCTAGAAATTATGATTATATACAACTAACCTCCAACTGTAAAATGATTTGAAGGGAAAATCAGCTTATATACCAAGAAATGTTAATGAAGTTATCTGACATGTCACAAACACAATGTTTATATTGAACATCATTGGTAGCATGTTACATTTGTTTTCAGCCAGGATCTTACAATACTTCCATTTGCAGTGACAAAAGTATTTATTCAACTGTTTTCAGATTTTCTTATAGGCATTTGGTTAAGTTTAGGAACACATCAGGGTTTGGTTTAATGGAGTGCCTTGAATCATGTCAAAACACAACATGACTATCAACATTTTAATAAAGCCAATCTCTATATTAATCCTAACCCAAACCAGTTAACCAATATGCTTTTGTTGCCTAAACCTCAGCAGACACAGGATGCTGGGTAAGCCCTGGACTCTAGTACCCTTGATGCAGTATACAAATGTAGCATTTCATTACTCCAAAGGCATTAACTACATATTTGCCAGCACAACCAAGGAAAACATAGAAATTGTAATTTGGAGAAGAAAATGTAAGAATGTAAAATCTACAGCAACAGTTTTCGTAAAACCTTGTTGGGGTTCTAGCCATCAGATTCAGTCATTGTCCTTCTATTCTGTTTCTGGCTGTACGTGCTCCAATAAGTTCACTATGCATCATTTGTCTATCTGCCATTTGGTGATGGATAGGTACAGTAGTATACAACAGCTTCATCAGGGGTTTTCACTGCAAACAGCTCTCTGCTGCTGGAGACAAGTTTGATAAAGAATTGGCAAGACTCGACTAAAACAATTACTAATTGGAAAACCAAAACAATGAGCTGTTAGGCACTGAAGCATTGCGTAGTGGTGGGGTGGAGCTCTAAATTAGTGCAAGCTTAAAGTTGAGACTTTTTTTTAACAGATTCTAATACAACAACAATTCCAAAACATTTGGGACCCTGTCTAAAATGTAAATAAAAACAGAGTTTTGAATTGAATAAATGTCACAAAGGATTAGCAAATTATTGCATTCTCCTTTACTTACGTTTAAGACAGCATCCCGACTTTTCAGGAATTGGGATTGTACGAGTGGTCTTAAATGTTGTTTAACTGAATTCAACTGAATTAAATAGAATAGAATATAACTGAACAATATTAAGACACCTTTGGTTTGCTGTTGTTTTTGAACAATTAGCATTGACTAAGAGCTCCTTCTACTTCCAAATGACGTTTTATCAATGTGTTATCTCTGACCCTCTCCCCAACCACAGTCTCATATCCCTCCTACTTTCCTAACTACACCCCCACCCCCCACAACCACCACCTTCTCATTAGTGCTCCCCGACAACCCTCCAACAACACAGACTCTTCCTCTGCCTGCTATTAATGAGGGAAGTGAGGATTCCTAATAAGCAGTTTTTCTTTTAATTAAAAAGTCTCCATAAATAATCACCCCATAATCCATCTGTCAGATTCCATCCAGCTCCTACTTAGTTAGACTTCAGGATTAAAGAACAGGGCAGGAGGATCTATCTATCTATCTATCTATCTATCTATCTATCTGTCTGTCTGTCTGTCTGTCTGTCTGTCTGTCTGTCTGTTTGTCCGTCCGTCCGTCCGTCCGTACGTCCGTCTGTATGCCTATTCTATTATGATCTAACTATCTATCCATCCATCCCTCAATCCACCTCCATAGTGTGTCTCTCTGCTGCTGAAAAGAATATGCTAATAACGTTAGAGTGTGTTAATAATTGATGGTCATATAAGACTTGGCTCTGGTTTGCTGATTCGGCAGTATTAGTGAAGGCGGCTGGCCGCGCTAAATGATTTATTGTGGCCAATATTCTTCCTCGAGGGATTTTGAATTTCTAATAAGGAAATATTCCTCCTGCGCCAGTGTGTATTTATCAAACAGTAAGCTGTTTCCTGATAGGCCCAGCAGGTCTCTTGGTTTCCACTGCAGAGACAATATACAGCTACAGTCACTGCTTACTCAATATTTCTGGGAGTCAATTTCCTATAAAACCAATTTTCTCTGATCCCTTTTGCATGTTTTTTTTGTTTTTTTTGCAAACAGAGACTATTTACCAGCTGCTGACTTTTTGTTTTAAGTAAAGTAATCATCGCCCTAAACATTTTTAGCTAAACCTAGCACTGTCCAGTAACCTAATACCATCCTTGAATTACATTTTCAAGCCTTAATTTCATTATTTATTATCTCAAATTTACATACAAGCTAACAAAGAAAGCTTTGTGGCTGAGGAGGATGCATCTACCCAATAAGCTGCCAGACCACAGGGCCCTGCTCTAGAAAAGTGGCTAATATGGTGTTTCTCTGTGAGGACAAGCTCTCCTGTTGTTCAATGTGCAGGTGCACTATCTGTATGTGCATGTATTCTCAGGACGGGTTCTCCATTCTTCATCCCGTCAAAGCAGAACGGTGTGCAGGTGTGTGGTGAAATCTGTATGTTTAGCACTGTTACTGTAAGTAACGCCTCGGGTCGCTTGTTTGTTCACATGGGAGGGAGGGATGGAGAGAGAGCACGATGATAGATAAAGTTACACTCTGAAAAGAAAGTATGACTATGCAAGTCATCATTTTCCCATTGCCCCGCCGCCGCGCTCCGCATGTTTATGATAAGCTTGTTTGCACAGAGAACAAAGACCCGCGAGTGATATTTAATGATCATAAAACAGAAATGTTTGGTCATTCACAGCTCCTAAGAATCCCTCCTCTGTGTTGTTCCATCCGTTAAAAACAATGGTGTTTGCCAATGGTGAAGTCCCACACAGCCTTTGACATTAACGCATGAGTCAGTCTCACCCTTTAGTCACATTACATACAAAGTAAAGCTAGTGATACCTCACTTTGTTGACACGTGGATTACCTAACACTATAGCATGTGGCTGAAAATGAACGAGCGCTAAACAGTGGTTGACATAGGAAAGTGATGGATGTCAGGATAAGTACCTGGCCTACTACAATGAATAGCTCACATATTATGCAGAATAACCTCCACTGCAAGTCTTTTGTTGGAACTAACATATAAAGTTGTTACGATAATGCTGATATTGGTAGATTGAGGCTGCTGCTTGTTATCATTACATACAGAACAGAAACAGCTTCAACACTGGCTTTACATATCAACATCAGTTGAAATATTAGTCCTACTCAGGCTGTGAACAGTTGAACACTTTCATCTGTTTAAACATTATTGTTTGTATGTTTTTGCCGTGACATTTACATGTTACATTTAGTGATAAGCTCCTTTCAGAGTCTGGTTTCAAGCTGCGATATGTGTGTTACACCAGAGGTGTAATTGGGACCAAGCAATAGGAGCAAGACGGAAAATATGTGAAGTACTTTATTATTGCGACCATCACCCGGGTAAAAAAGAAAGGATGTGGAACCTTTCAAAAACACGCCTCTCATTTAATGCCGACAGTAATCGAATCATGCTCAGCAAAATGCAACAACATTGTTTGTGTGTAGAATCTCTACAGTGAGAATCAGCACTGGCAGTTCTTCCACCGTATTGTTTTGAATGCATGCGCCGCTGCCATCACGTATTGTACACATGCTGCCGTCTCCTCCCACTTCGTTCCGCAATGCCGGATTGTAATTGTATGGACGCAAATATTACACCGTTGCAGTATCAGTACGAATGTCCTATGGTAAAATGACAGCAGAGCACTTTACGGCACTTTTGCAGAAACGCAGAAAAAGTGCTATTGTCTTCCGTCACTTGATAATGTTGGTTTGTCGGCAGTTCGGTCGGAAATATGTTTACTATGGAAAGGATTTCGTTTGTGCAGGTATCCATGTTCCCCATGAAATCAATTGTACTAATTCCTTTGCCTCAGCTGTACTTTGTGCAAAGTGATAACTGGTAAATGTTAGCATGCTAACACAGTAAACTAAGATGGTGAACATACTGTAGTAAACATTATAACTGTTAAATATTGTCATTGTGCACATGTTTGCATGATCACTATAACATTTAACTAAAACCACACAGCTGGCAGCATGGTTGTAGACTCTTTTGTTAGATGACAAAGCATTAGAAAGTGTATTGCAACACATGATCCTATTACTACCATGTTTGCTTGACCTGCTAAAGTACAATAAATGAACAAACATTTGCAGTATTAAAAACATCTGCTGCACTAAAAAAATGTTTTAATTGTAATAATACTGTAATTATATTGTCTGAAACACTATCACTATTCTCAGAAAAACATTTGCGTTCATCACTGTATTTAAAAAAAAGTATAATGGACTTCTTTTCTGTGTGTGTGTGTCATGGTAAAACCTGCTGGTCCTGCTCTGCCAGAGCTCCCCAGCTTGTAATAACAGAGCATGTCCGCTTCTCAGGCTTTGCTGTATGCTCTGTTGATTGAAACACAGCTGTGTTACAGTGGATGTAACCCAACACTAGATACATACACTCATTTCCACAATTCTACTTTCCCACCTCTCACATTGCACCACATATAAATACGTTGGATTACACCCTGGGCCACACGTACGCTGTACATATCCTTATCCAGTGACATCAGCTTCAACACTACTGTTGATTCAATAGAACAGTGTATAAGGTATTACGAAGCACCTATACAAATCTATCTGTACACATTGTGTATTTGCTTTTAAATAAAGATACACGCAAATACACACACACACACACACCCACACATAAGACCAAGGTTACAGAGTCATGCCGGGCCCTCCCTCCACTCACACCTGTTCATCTCATCCTGACCGCACCCCAACCTGCCCCGACTCAGCACCAGTCTATGAGCTGACTGACAGGAGCTCCATCTGTGACCTCTAAAGGTCAGCACACTGCACATGGACAACTTTTTGCAGCAGCTCAGGTGAAGCAGTGTTACCATCATCAAGGATGGGAGTTATTGTCATGGATGAAATCTGTGTGACAAACACAGGTGGACACCAAAAATGCTTACAGTCAGGTATTGTTAAAATATTACACCTGTTTGCATGTGTCATACCTGTGACTTTTTAGAATATTTAGATATTTCTTATCTATTTCTATCCTGCAAATGGCAACATCAAAGGTTTGGTATTTATGAAGGCTGATGTCTAACTCAGTCAAGGTGACACTTGACGCTGACACTTTGGTGACGCATACAACGGCCTTTGTATGTCATCTGCTAAAAGTCCACATAAGACCACAACCAGTTGAGCCCACAACATTAAGCATACCCAGACTACTCACAGGTAAGTTAACCCACATAGCCTATATCTCAAAAACGTTGTAGAAGCGGTCATTCAAGTATTCATGTGGCATATGGCCTGTGATAGTAGTGATTGTGGGTGAATATACTAAAGACAGTTATATGGACAAGCTTTATGCAAGAGCTATGTTAGCTAACATAGCCATTCAAACGGTCCATTGCCTCCTGATAAGATCTCTCTTATTTCTTATTGGGTGTTGTAACTATGGACTCCCTGCACAGACTGGGGTCATACTGTAAATGGCTCCAATCTCCTTCCAGCTGGTTTTGCGGATTTGAACCAACAACCTCCTAATGCCTAAATGCTACCACACGTGTCTGACAAACTCGCTGTTGGCGAGTGATCACTTAACAAGCATGAACCAATAAGGAGAAACCCAACCCCTCATTAGATCTCTGATACCCATATTAGGCATTATTCTAATAGTGCTTGAGCATAAGAGGCCCCACTTAATCCTATGGCGTTACAAATGGTATTATTGAAGTGTGCGCACATTTGCATCAATATTCATCTCTCAGAGGAATATACGTTTCAAAGTTGCATAATGAAATGTAACAATAGCTTTGGCCAAAATATGTAAATACCTTCTGTTTCCCATTCGGATTATGTTAATTCATATCCAGCAACCTGGTATCTGCAGTATGCATAATGTACCAAACTCTGTCCTACAATATGTCCTATGGGTTTGATATGGGAGGAGGCGTTATGAATGTGAATGCAAATACAACGGCTGCTGTAAAAACAAAGTAGGGATTATGGCTGGAAGAAAATAAACCTCGCCTGGACACACAGGGAAAAAATCCAGGGTCCTTTTGCTGTCCTGAGAATATTCCTCACACAGGCCCTGTTTAAACACTGGGTTTACTTCGGTTGGGAAGCTGATTTTAAGGTCAGCTCTGAGAAAATATTTAATATTTGGATGTTCTATTCAGCACTGGAGAAGCTGTATTACATGGTACATCTGGTTTTCAAATACAAACTGATCCCTGATCTTTGCAGAAAAATCAATTTCCTATCAGCAGTGTGAACTTGGCCAGAAAGAAAGAAAAAAAAAGTCATGACTAAGGGATATCACAGCAAGGGCCATTTCAGTTTGCTGCAGTAAAACTTAATCAAACAAATATAGCTGCAATATAAACCAGCGGGATGCTTATTTGTATTGAGATGAAGAGCCATTTCCCATCCAGATCCCATCATTATTACATTCAGTGCATTGTCTTTTCAGGCCGGGCTAACAGGAAGTAAAGGGAGGACTTCTGGACCAGAGTTCAGTCTTGATGTGCCATTTCACACCAGCGTGATGTTGTGGAAATTTGGCTGCATTCAAATCCAAAAAGGCCCAGATGGAGAAAACAAATCTGTAGAAAATTAGGTAAAACATATGCCTATTTTTGGCATATGTGCAAGCTGTTACAAAGTAGGCCTACATGATTACTCAATGAGCAGCACTAAAACAGAAACATCAAGCCTTGAGTTGGCAGCAGGCTGAAATGACCATTCTTGTACACAGCCTAATTTTCACATTTACACCTGTCTTTTTCATGCTGCCTCCATAATGTGAAAAGATTGCATACAAGAGCAGAAAAAAGAGAGCGGCGCGCTGAACAGGCCCACTGGACCCAGCGATTACCAAGTTCTGAAGAGCAACCAGAGCGCCTGCAGTCCCTCCTCTGAACCGAGCGCCGTACACATGGGACAAGCCGTTTGCTAATAGAGACATTTACACCTTGGTAAAAGTTGGCAGGTGTTACCCCGCCGTTGTCGAGAGCAGACGCATGCCGGGCATCATTAGGCCCCGTGCCAAGCCTGCTTTGGCTGCCAGCCTCACTCGCTCATTCTGGAGGAGGCTGTGTGCATCTGTGCACGTGTGTTTCGGCGGAGTAGCGGAGGAAAGTGTTCTCTGTTGCAGTGGCATGCTAAGAAGAGCGCTTTATTTTACTCTTTTATACTAAAAATGCTGTTCATACCGTATAGAACAAATGTGCATGAGCAAATACATTTGGTATGAAAGAAAATGCCACATTTTTCATAGTTTTTATAAACATAAGGAAATGTGAGTGGAATGTTCACTGTCAGTTTATTTTCAGCATACATTTAGCTTAACATTTTTATGGTTATATTTAGGCAAATTAAAACCCGGGATACTGAGAACGCTTGTCACTCTTCCTAGATTAGAAATGAAAAATGTATTTGGCAAAGCAAATTGGTGTTAAAGAAACATATCAGATGAGATAGGTTGAATCATTTGGCTAGGAAAGTAACTAAGTGTGTTTAATTTTTGCACAATAGAGTGTAGGAAGTAAAGTGTAAAATTAAAAGGTATGAATAACCATCTACTCCCAAAACCAAAACTGAATGATTCTGTATAGCATAGAAACATGTAAGACAGGGGCCAAGAGGACTCTATAACTTAAGCCTTTTGACTGTAAGATCATTTGTCATTTTATATAATTGTAAATACTAAATGCTAAATACTAATGTGCAAATACTTACAGGTGAACTGTGGTATTTTTGCAGTAGGAAAAACAAAAAAGTCAGTCTTTCTCTCTTTCATGGCTAACTAAATGTATTTACTTTCAAATGAGTTCTACTCTCCTCTGTTATTTCTGTTTATTAGCCAAGACTCTTATCTTGATCCTGAGTGAGCCACAGTGCAGTGAGGAGATTGATTTGCTCACCTGATCACTAGTCAGACACTGCCTTATACGTTCTGCAGCAGGAGATCTCCGACCGATATCTGCATTTCAGCAAACACACACACGGCACATACTCTGAGTAATGAAGTGTAGGTGCTGCAGTCACCCTCCTACATTTACATATAGAATACATTACTGGAAGGTTTATATTATGGCTCCCATAGTTGGCAGTGAGATTCAATAAATCCTCCGTCCACGGAGCCGATTCCTCTCAGACGGAGAGAAACAAGAGAGAACTACAACATGAAGGCAGGAGGGGAAATGATGTCGGAGAGATACAGACAAGCCTTCTCTGCTCAAAGAGTGGGATGTAAATTGACTGCAAACAGAAAAGCCATTAATAATCATAATCGCAATAATAATTTAGAAGCAGGGGATACACACATTTAGCCAGGCAATCAGAAATCCATCTGCGGAGGTGTTAATATTGAAGAGATGCTGATGGCACAGAAAAAAAAAAACACAGGCATCTGAATATGTAATGACAACCGGGAGGCCATAACAAACACTGCTTTTATGTAGTGAGTATTACTTATTAAAATTGCATCTTAAATATTTATCACTTTATAGATGGCCTCTGTCACCGCTTCCTTACTTGTATCCCTGATGATTTCTGTCTGAGACGAGGGAAATGTATGAATGCCATTCAGATTATTACAACCCCCCTTTTCTTCAGAAATGGCCTGATTTAAATCAACTGCCACAGTAGATTGTGATGAATTATGCAGAGTTTGCTAAGGAAATGAAGCAAAAGGCGGTTGTTCATATAAAAATTTAATTTTGGACCTTTTAGGTAGATGTTGGGGTGCTGGAGAACACTGCATATTGATAAGGTATTGTTATGAGCAGTTTGTGAAGCATTGTTTTACAGGTGAGAGGTTCGCACGTACAGATGTACTGCTGTGGCTGTTACCTCTGTGGTTTGTCTCTGTCAACAGCTCGGTGCAAAGTTGTTGGAATTCGCAGCAGAGAAGCTGCTTCAACAAATGATCATTTATCTCCGTGGTACTGTTTCATCAAGTCATAAACAAAATGAATACCTGCTTTCAGCTTACGTTACAAAGCAGATGAATCAACATTGTAAACAGGTTAGGTATTCAAAATGGAAGCACAATGATATATCATCGTTACTTGCTGTGAATGAGATAAAGTGTTCAAGAAAACTTTGAGAAAGTTTAGGGAATATAACTGCTAACTGTGTATTAATCTTGTCCCTACGATCTATGAGACGTCCTGCAGTGAGAGTCGTAGCTGCAGCACAGTGTCAGGAAACTACGGTGGCCGACACGGGCCAACGCCCAGCAACGGCCAAACGCTGCAAATACATAACGGAGCAGAACCAAAGACACACAAAACACATGCAACAATGAAATGCTGCACCGGAAAAACGCTGCAACAATGAAACGATGCGGAACACTCAAAAACAAATGCAACAACATAATGCGGCAAATACAGAAAAGATGCAAAACCGAAACGACACAAACCCCGAAAACACATGCAAGAGAGAAATGCTGCATACAGAGTCACAACACAACGGAAGTGTCCACACAACGGAAGTGCCAGGCTGCTCGGAGGTCCCAACCTCCCACTTGGGTAAAGTTAGAAAGATATTCACAGATACGACTTTGCCGGCTCAATTAGCGTACAAACGTATTTTCTTTAAAACAAGCCTTCCTCCGCAATGGACTGAACAGACTTGCGTTAGACTATGTGCAGAGCCGACTGGTGCGCGAACGCGCAGGGACCGTCTGCTAATTACAACACCAAAAAAAAAAGATGAACAAATATGAAAGTAATAATGTGCAGGCCGGTGCCGATATTAACAAGGGCTGGTGGCAAAATACAGTTGGAAGTGAAGAGAAGAAAGAAATCAATAAAAAAAAATTTTTTTATTTATTTATTTTTGCTTTTTCTTTCTGGCAGATACAGCAGTAGAGGCAGGGACAAAATGTGTGAAGAGAGATGGATGACATGCAACATAGAGGGACATGTGCATCCAAACCACTGGAATATCAGGAAGCCATCGGATCTTTACCTAATATCTTTTGATCCAAAAACAACTGTACATGCAGCTTAATGCACTCAGTATATATACATTGAACTATTTTGTGACTGTTTATGGGCATTTCAAATAAAACAACACTACGTGCAATACAGTAAAAATGTATCAAATCACAGAAACATAAAATCGGCCATGAAAAAAAAAATCCCTATAAAAACAGTGAACTGTTTTAAAAAAGAAAAAGAGAAAAGCACAAGCTATTATTACAATGCAAATTATCTGGAAAACTACAAATATCTGACGCTTTGGTGCCTTTTTAACACTGAAGTGAAGCAGAATGTGACTTTCTGCAGGGTGGTGAGAGTAAAATCACAAGACCCTGTTGAACTCAGCAACAAAACACAGCAGCGGTGAACCCTTTTAGCTTCAATAAATTGAAATCCAAGAAGCAGCTCCTACATTTCAGAGGTTTTCAAAACTCTGTTCATTTCCTCTTTCCATTTTTCGGTTTTGATCAGCCTATAATATCACATGCAACAGGGATAACTTCTCTCTCCTCTCCTCCTCTCCGCTCTCGTCTCTGTCCTGTCTAAATAAAGGAACACAGAGGAAGAGGTTTTAATGAGATCAACACAGAGCGCCGGTTACATTGATAAGTAAATACTACAGCTTTAAATGCCTCTCGCACTCAATTGGCTCCCTGCTATTGTTGCTGAGCGTACGCCTCAGTGAACACTAAATTTTCACTGTCACACTTCAATAACCCTAATTGTCCAAAATAAATGAGCTAATTTCTGAAGTTCCATTTTCATATGCAGGAGATAAGGCAACTTTGC
>CAFUXE010000607.1:261068-277880 GCA_903364295.1 Serranus cabrilla
ATTTGAGTGAAGGCTTCTGTT
Organism: Serranus cabrilla; assembly: GCA_903364295.1. Taxonomy (NCBI): domain Eukaryota; kingdom Metazoa; phylum Chordata; class Actinopteri; order Perciformes; family Serranidae; genus Serranus; species Serranus cabrilla. The sequence goes on from CAFUXE010000607.1 coordinate 261,090, forward strand.
TATTATGCCTCTGTTATTCACTGCAAGCATTTCTCTGACCCCTGCTGATATTCATCCGGCTTCCTCTCCCCAAAGCAAGAAAGAGAGATGGAGAGAAAGAGAGAATAGATGGATGGAGAGTGAGAGAGAGAGAGGGAAAGTTAAAGAGGGAGAGAGAAAGAGCAAGTGTGGGAGTCGGAGTTTTGTCAGTGTGTGTGTGTGTGCGTGTGTGTCTAAGGGGTCCCTATGGATTTGGTGCTGGATCTAGCCTGATCATTTGCATTTTTTCATTTGAGCTGTTATTTGCAGCATTGCGTGCAGCACAAACCCCTAAGGGCCCGCCGAGTAATTCAGTAAAAAGGCAGGTAAGACATAAATTAATCATAGGACGTCTGAGAATTATTACACTCAACTCACACATGCATTCACGTGCACGGATGCAGACAGACATATATAAATATATACTATATGCATACATATAAAAACACACACACAGTAGACTGCACATACAAATAGTAGGCGAGAACACACACACATGCACATACGGAATACTCCCACACACACATCACTGAGGCTCAGATTGAATCAGAAAGGAGACCAAGGTCGAGTGAGAAAGTTTTCAACTCCATCAAGTAGAATTACCGAGCTGGATGGAGAGGAGTAACTTTTAATGGACCAATGTTTTAATACAAAAACTTTTTCAAACTCAAACACGACTTGCATATCAATGTGATAATTCACTTTTCAGTAATGTATATTGGATTCATCAAAAGGAAAACACTAACTCATTTTTCTGTAGCTGTAAGTGAGATGGAATGGGAAGACTTTAGAGTATAGTTTAAAGAATGGATGCAGAATGTGTTGATTTATTAACCTTTTATATGTAAATAGAAAGTATGTGATAGCCCTTTAATTAAAACACATAATTAATGAACCCTTGTTGAATATTAAGCGATAATATTAAATGTCAGGGTGGAAAAACGGAAGCATCATATAGACGTATAATGATGACATCTGATCTCATCACAAATCACACAGTGAAAGCACACAAAGGTGCTTTGTCATCAATAAAGTGATTGAATTTTGATATACAAATTACCATAAACTAATGAGACTGTTGTCAAAGCGATACAAGGGCTCTATATTACATTTTACACTGACTGCTACGGATACAAGACAGCAGAGTCCACAGCCATATTAGCAACTACGTGAGACCGTACTAGCTTAGCACTGCTATGAGCTAAATGTTAATGTCAGCATGCCAACAATTGTCACCATCGTAGTTTTGCATGTCAGCACACAAATCTTTTGCTAATAAACACTAAAATCACACAGCTATTTTGTCAGGAATCAGCACTGTGGTGATGAAAGGTCAGGGGGTCACACAGTCTCCAAAGATCTCCAAAGTTTAAGTTAAATTTTATTTAAATGTATATATACTTAATAAAAAAACATTAATAATGTAACTATATAAACATATCGGTTTGCAATACTGTAAAACAATGCATAGATTGACTACTAATGACTAAAAATGGCCGATCTGAAGCTCTGAAAATTAAATTAAAATTGCCCGCCGCAATTTTCCGGGAACTATTTGAAGTCTACAGGAATCACATGAAAAGCGCAACTAGGATCATCACAGTTTAATCTGTTTGTGTAACTTTGAATATTTTACATGTCAGTGTTTATCAGGATTCTTCCTATTATCAAAGGCACCAGCCCAGCCTTATGTTATGAGTTCATCCATCCACCAACCCTAAAACCTTCACTGTGTACTTCAAGTGCTCCTCTGCAGTAATCTGAAGGCAGCATTCTGAGCTCTCATTTTACTTCTGACATTTGTTTAGTTTGATGTCACACTGCATGTGACCCATTGTGACCCAAAACAGCAGCTCTGAATCATCTTCTCTATTATTTCTTTCTCTCATGTTGTACCAAGCATTCAGAATCTGCCTGGAGGTTGGTTTTATTATTTCACAGCTCCAGCCATTTACAACACAAATGCAAGGCGCGAATTGGGTTTCTTTTTTTTCTTTGCTGCCTTAAATCCCCCGTAGTCCTCTGCACTCTCCTACCATACTTATCAGTGCCTTTGTTCCTGAATTCAGCAGTCTGAGGCAGATTGGCCCATCAATACACTATCAGAGAAGGTAGGCTAGATAAGAATTCTGCTGCTATCTGTCTGCTGTGAATAAGCTGTCTAGAGGTCTCCACAGTCCGGGTCAACGCACATTCACTAACACATATATATAGTGTGCCTTCACACACACACACACACACTGAATAAGCCGTCTAGAGCCTCTATAGTGTAATCCAGCACATGCACAGAGACACAGTGTTATCAGTGAAAGAGGAGGGATTCAGTGCAGCAAGGGAAGATATTACTATATCTAGTGTATCTCAACTTCGACATAATGTTACTCTAATAGTTAAACTTTGAGTAAAAGAAAAGTTGTCTTTAAAGAAGACAGCGAACGGGATGAAGCAAGGCACCACCCAGCCTGTGCAGTAAACTGAACAAGAGCGTAAAATGTCATAATCAAGTCATCATTCCTATCAAAACAGTTAATTACATTAGTTTGTCAAGTTTATTTAGATCTAAATTAGAGCTTATTATTAGATTTTCAGTCTAGTTACTTTAAATAGTGATCTTTCAAATGGTTTCACTTAACTCATCAGATAAAGTTGGGTTATTGATTGTTAGCATAATTCCCAGCATGCATTGCATTTGGGTTCAAATCAACAGTCTCTACCTCCTATCAATATGTGAATATATGAGTATGAATGCAGCCAGAAGTATGTCACATGTTATATTAATAAGGCCGCTTGCTCACATAATAAACTACTTTACCTCTACATAACTGTACATTATTCTAATGCACGTGAAAATGAAAACATACTTTAAGCTGAAAACTTGTAGAGAAATAAAATTAGGCTAAACCAAACTACTTAATGTAAGTACAATTTTGTTGGCTTCTCAGACAGATTTTTTTCTGTTGGAATGACCTAGTTTTCTGCATTAATATGTCATAAAATGTGATCTGATCTACATCTAAGTCCCAAGAGTAGACAAACAATGTCCTTAACCTAATACCACACAACCAGTCATACATTTTCACGTCTCTATTGAATGCCACCATTAAACATTCATAGTGCTGATGGAAAAATAAGTAAACCCTTGGATTTAATAACTGGTTGGACCTCCTTTGGCAGCAATAACCTCAACAAGCTCTTCTGGTAGCTGCTGATCAACGTTCAGGGGGAATTTTGGACCATTGTTCCTGACAGAAGTGCTTCAGCTCAGCTTTATTCTTAGGATGTCTGGTGTGAATGTCTCTCTGGAGGTCATTCCACAGCACCTCTATTGTGTTGAGGTCTGGGCTCTGACTGGGCCACTCCAACAGGCAGATTTTATTTCTGAAGCCTTTAGTAGATGTCCTTCGATGTTTAGGGTCGTTGTCCTGCTGCATCACCTGACTTCTGCTGAGCTCCTGCTGGTGGACAGCCACCCTGACATTATCCTGTAGGTACCTTGATAAACTTCAAGCTCTTTAGCTGCTAAATGCTATGTCCACAAAGTAGCCCTTAATTTAGTCTATGTGAGATCAGACCTTGCAGACTGAGAAGCCAAAACTATGAGCTAAACAACGATAAAAAATAAAAAACACTCAACACAACCGAACACAGCCAAAGAGTTGTGTGATAATTCTCTGTGGGTTTGTCACTATGAGTGAGTAATGTGGAAAAAACAACAACACTTCAGAACAGGTCATACTCTGCTCAGCATCTGTGTCACTTTATAACATTACAGCAATGTTCTGCCTTTGACTATAGAAAATAACCGCCATGGGTCCAAGACAAACAGATGATTTAAAGGTCATTTTCTTGAATTATTCTGGATCCATGCCCAGATGTTGAGAACATCTTTTATTTTAGCTGGAAATTTTAAGCTTAGTCATCAACGTGTCCCATCTGTGCTGTGTTTTAACGAAGCATCCCGGGACTGTGAAGGTTAAGAGAGGATGAGCACAATGAGCACTTTCCCATTACAGCCACAGATCAGAAAGAGAGGGACGGAGAAGGACTGTAACGGCGACGGCAAGAGACTGATTAAAGACGGTCTGGTGGAGTGTCAAATGTTTGAGAGAGAGACTGAAAAGGAAAGAGGGAGAGAGAGAGAAATGAGGAGGCTTATCTTTGGCTGTGACCTGAAACAGCTGTTTCTCTGTGGTGCGTTGAAGATGGATCCTTGCTCATTTCCTCTCCATCGTGCCACTCTATTTATGTTACCCGTTTACTGTCTTCAGAGAGACAGAAATCTACTTCTTCCCTGGAGAGAGAAAGAAAATCAATTCGACTTAGTGATCAATCTTTGTGGCGAAGAATACTGTTTTACAAAAGAATGCCTTCGTGTAAGTGTCGCCTTCTACTTTTATTATTTTTGCAAAGTCCTTGACAGAAACAGAAGGTGCTTTTTTTCAGATGATCTAGCTTCTTGTGGCAGCTAGGATGCTGTTCTGACACTGCACATTTGACATTGAGCTGAAAGTCTTTCCTGAGCCCACTTTTAGTGGTGATGTGGAGGTTTTGGCCTGTCATGAGCAGCTGAAGACTCCCCCCTGCTCACCACAGCTGTCACCCAGAAACACATGAGGGAAAGAGGAGAGGAGAGGAGAGGAGAGGAGAGGAGAGGAGAGGGTGTTTAGTGTCTGTGATGATTGTGGGTGTGGTTCCTCTCCTATTCTATCTACTGTGAAGTCCAGTGTGCAGTTAAGGCTCCTCATGGAAAGCTCAGAGAGAAACAAACAAACTGACACAACCAAGAGACAGTAAAAAGAGGAAAACACCCTGTGATGCATGATCATTTCTTTGTTTTTCTCACACTTTTACCTCCAGTCTTCCTCAGTGTGGTGATATGTTTCTTAAGACGGAAACGTTTTTTTCTCATCTAGGAGGTCAAAACCAACCTGTCTCTTCAGTATGCCGACTGACTTTATGAACTTTTCGGTATCACTGCAGTAGTCACTAACTTTAACTGATTTTTTGTATGTTTCATCCATGAACTGATTAATGGACTCTAAAGAATAAAGATCAGAGCCAATGTTTGGCAAATCAGCAATGGATACATTATCTGATTCATAATCATCATCCATTTCCTCTCCTTCACATGATGCCTGACTATAAGACACTGTCTTACCTTCGTTAAATGAAACACCTGCAACTACAGCACTGGTGAAAGCTTCAGTTTCATCATTATTTGCAATCTGTACTTTTTCTGTAGCCTGACAATTGGCCGAAAGCAGCTCTACCCCAGCCGCGGCCTCAACAGGAGCTGCAGGCGCAGAACCAGCCTCCGCTACCAACACGGACTCAGAAACAGCCTTCGCCACAGGCACCAACACGGAACCAGAAACAGACGCAGCCGCGGTCGCAGCACCAGCCGCCTCCCGCTGTCTGTGCGGACATGAAAAGCGTTTGTGTCCCACATCACCACACTCAAAACATTTTAACTATCCCGAGCTAGAATACATACTTTAAGCTGAAAACTTGAAGAGAAATAAAATTAGGCTAAACCAAACTACTTAATGTAAGTACAATTTTGTTGGCTTCTCACCGGATACGGTGATCCGCGTAGAGGGAACTGACAGCGGGGAAACCTGTACAAACAAATCCCGAATAACCACTCCGCCCTCAATCAGCTGATAAACAAGTGTCTGACTCTTCAGAAAAACAACCACAGCCTTATTCATTCGGGATGCATACAAAAGATTGTCATGACCTACCTGAGGTACCTGTTCACCTGCCGCTAACAGAACCTCCTCCACGGTGACGGTACCGTTCGGAGGGACTATACGAACTCCCTGTCGGAGAGTCGGAGGAGGCGACTCGGCGGACGCCATTCCTCCCGAAAACTCCTCCAAGGATCGGTCTCACACAGCCAACTACACTCAATATAAAGTGGAAACAATCTAACCCGATCATGCACTTTGATACAATACAAACAATTCAAGCTCCGCGCCACTCACACGTCCACCACCGACACTCACACTCACGCTCACCGGAAACGGAAAGGAGAGGAGAGGAGAGGAGAGGAGGATTAGGAGGATGTTTCTCTTTCTTGTTCTCAGAGGGCAGGAACACAGCAAGGGCAACTGTGCTAGAAGCAACCAAAACATAGTCCTTTGTTCTTTGTCTCACATATGCAAACACACACACACACGCATTATTTCAAAATATCTTTCACTACTACTGGTAACAGGTTGCAGGAGGAGGAGGATTTCAGAAGCGATGGTGGAGAAGAGGCAGGGTACAGAGGACAATAAAACCCAGATGAATATGGGAGAAAAGAGGAGGTAAACATGGAAAAGGGGATTTAAAGGACAGAACGATGGAGAGGAGAGACCGAGCAGAGCAGCATATGACTGGTCATCTATGGAGGTTGATGAGCAGCCCCTGTCAGTCAAGCTCACACAGAGAGAGCAGGGCCCTGCCATCTGCTCCAAAGTTAATGGGAAGGAGACAAGGTGGGGAGGTGAGATGTGTCGACCCAGCCCAGAGAGGCTGGAGGGAGCGGGGACGGCGAGAGGATGGAGGTCTGAGTGAGACACAGAGAAGAACCAAGGTGGATGGAGCAAAGCAGGGTAGAGACCAAGGACAGGGAAGATCATTTCATGAGACGGAGGGATGATGAAATAGCTGATGGAGGAGGAGAAGGGTCGATGATGGATTAAATGAAGGTGGAAGTCAATAGAGCGAAGAGGACTTTGAGTGTGGAGGGTATCCCACCTCAACCATGTGCTGCGGGTCATATTTCAGCTCTGTCCTCATGAATGCTTTGAGTGATTTACCATGAAAAGTAATGCACTGGAATTCATAGAGAATGCACGAAAGATTGAAGTTTCTTAAGCCTAACCCTTTTCTTTTACCCTGGTTTAACCTAACTGCCAAACAGCATCAACACTGTGTTTAAAACAGCAGTTGTGATGGTGGGTACAACAGTGGGTGAAACCATACAAATCCCTCCATTAAAATCTGTTGTTTAATTTGCTTCAATAAATCAATAAAACTACATCACGATTAACTCATGAAAAGCAGTTCTGTCTCATATAAAAAGCATGTTTATTATATTATGTTGTTTCAAAGTTAACGTAATTGCTGTCTTACCATAACTAGTTTCTGTTTCTTCTCCAGGAAACATGACATGCTCATTCTGTACAGAAACCATATGTAAAATGTGGTTGAATGTATTGATTGTATCTTATTTCAATTGACAAATATTCACATTTAACTAAAAACAAGCTGTGTCTTTTTAGTTGCTAAACACTGTGGCTTTGGTTAGAATTTGAAACAGTCCGTTCTTTTTAGTGGCTTCTTTAAGACCACAATCCCTCCCTCGTCTCTGAGTTGTCTAAACCATAAGAATGAATCGTGCTTTAGATGCCAGAAGAGGATTTGTGCTTGTTCTGATATGTTCAGGATGGCCATTTTGCATTTGGCTGTGTGTTCAACATCAACATTTCTTCATCATGTTGAAAAATCCCTACGGCATGTTTCCCACGAAAATATGCATTTGCATATCCTACATTCCTCACATACTTTGGGATTTTCAGAATCTCGCAGTGAATGTGAGCTTGATGCCTGATCAATTGCTTTTGTGATCCACTGAAAGCTTCTTAATAGACCATGTAGTGACGCCACGATGAGGTCACATACCTATAAGAGTTCAACAACGCCTCCCTATCCACAATGGGATAGATGATGACACACAGAGGTCTCAAACATCTGCTCAGTATAAATTATGGAAGCACACACATGAAGATCTAGTTATCCTCGCTCATAAATATTCACATTGGGATCACACTTTGGAGGTCACAAGGTCACAGAGGGTGTGGACACTGACGGTCAGACAAGTCATTATCATTTTGATCTACAAATAAACAAAGTGAGATGTCAAGTCAAAAGTATTCCACTGAGCGCACATCACCAAGTTAGAGCCTCACACCACCTGTTCAGGAAAGTAGGAACTAGGTCAGAGTAGCCAAAGTCACAACCAGGCAAATTAGGAAGTCCTGGGTTAGGATTCAGGGCTCGGTACAAGGCTTTCCTCTATCAGCCGTCACACACACTCCACCCCCTGCTGTTGGACATGAGCGATACCAGGAGTGTTCCCTCTGAGCCCTCCCTCCCAGCCCTCAGGTTCACCTCCTGACTGGACAACAGATGGACTGTAGTGCAGCCCCAGACAACAACACCTCCTGCTAGTGTGTGTGTTTGTGCGTGTGCCTGCTGTTTGTTGCTAGGTCAACATGGCTACAGATGCAGTGATCCTTCATGTTTCTTGTTGACACCATTATCAGTCATTGTCCAAATATGGACGGTCCAGTTTGCCTTTGTTTGTGTATGTCTGAATAACTTTTTACTTGAACAAGTTGGTGCATCTTTTTAGTAGCTTTTTCACACATGAAACAGCAACCGATTTAATGATACAGTACAATAATATTCTCAATAGTTCAAATTCTAATTTTCATTAAAACAATGATCCATTACTATGCTTTTAAAAACCAGTCTGGTATCATTCTTACATGCACAATTGCACAGTTATTTGTCAGTAATGATTGTGTTGCTGTTATATGAACATCTAATGTGTATTCTTACAGTTTAAAATGTGCACTTTGGAAACTTTTCAGGGAACAAAAGCTTCTTTAAAATAGTACAGTAGTCCCTCAATACCTCAACTGGCTCTCCATGTGATAATGCAAAATAAGGCACCTCAGGATGAAAAACCATAGTGTATTTTACAATTAAAGACAGATGACAGCCATTGTGTGTGATAAATGAAGATGCTGGCTGTTTGATATGTCACTATTTCTCAGTGAAAACAATCAGATGTGTGTCTCTTGGAGTCAACACAGCCGCCAATCAATCAATCACTGTCAGTAAGTTCATAGATTCCTACTGCGCTGCTGCTAGAAGTTGAGAATATTTGCAGTTTGAAGCCTTTGTAATGACAGAACACAGTCTTCCACAGTTTGGTGTTCATAATCATCACTCAACAGCTGAAGACATGCATATGTTATGGCAACAAATTAGACATTCAAAAGAACAACAAACATTTAGCACCTCATCAAACAGAGCAGCCCTGTCTGCAGCGACTCCTGCAGTGTGGCACTACTGTTGTCGAGCTGCTCCGATGCTCTGCTTTCTATATACTGTACACACACACACACACACACACACACACACACACACAGGTGCAGGAATGCTCAGCAGCACCTAAGTCAACAGAGTAGGTGATAGTGAGACGGACTATTGCCCAGTAGCTCAGAGTTATTCAGTCTAGACTCCAGATGTTGGCAGAACATAACCCAGAACACACCTACCCACTCACCCACCTACACACACACACACGCACACACACACACACACACACACACACTGAGTGAATACAGCAAGCGGGCTCAGTGGAGTTGTCGCAAGGCAGCATCCCTGCCAGATGTCACTAAGTGTTGATAGACTCTCACCATTGTTGGAGACCAGTGTGTGGGAGTGTTTGTATGTGTGTGTGTCTGTGTGTCTGTGTCTTCCAAGGGCTTTCTTAGCCAATCCAAACAGAGAAAGCCTTACACTATTAGCTTGTGGTGAAATTTCAGTTGCAGGTGTGTGTACAAAGATATAGGCTCCATGTTAAAGAAATTGCTAAATAAACATAGTGATCAGACATCAAAATATAACAAAATTAGATTTATGCTCAGAAGTACAGAACAGCTTTAAGTGTAGACATCCTGCCATTTGTCATCACTGGAAAACCACAGGTTTAATTCATAACGGGAATCACTGGGACCTTTAAATGAAGCACAGCCATTAATGGGATTAGTTACACCTGTGTCTCCCGAAATCAGAATCATAAATCCTTCATTGATCCCCAAAGGGAAACTGATTTTGTTATAGTTGCTGTTGTATAAGATATGGAAATAAGTAAGTATGTAAATCTAATAAAAAATATATATATATTTTAGAGTGTGCCATAATAAATATACAGGAATAACTAAGTAAGAAACTGTGTGACTAAATTTGAATGATTGCATAATTCCTATAGAAAGTCCATATTGCACAGATGAATTATTATAAATAAATAAATTATGAATATGTGGCAGATGGGTCAAATAAGTCCAGTGGCCAAACTATTGGCTCCGGGTGTCTGACACTCTGAGGGAGGCAATGAAAAGTTTGATGGCCACAGGCAGAATGACTTCCTGTGGTGCATGTTGGTGGGATCAGTGCTGCACAGAAGTGGTGGGACACATTGTCCAAGATGACTTAGTGAGTGAATGTAGTTGAGACATCACACCTCTCCTGCTGTGTCAAAATATCTGACCTCAAAAAAGTCTGTACTGAGCCCTCTGTACTAAACTCTCTGTACACCCAAAAACACATATTATGGATTCCAACCATAAAGAATGGATTATTAAAGAAGTAAAGCAACCTTTTTCTCCTGAATTAAACTCTAATTTTAAAAGGGGGCTTTTATTTAGCGTGACACTCCCTCTGGCTGACATGCTGGATTTTCACAGCATGTGAGTAAATGGCTTAGAGCATCAGCCTACTTTCTAAAATTATAAGTAAGTGAAATGTAAGAAATACACATGGTCAATACCTGTGAAGTTTGTTTTTTACTGAAATTCATAAATTGGGCCAACACACACACACAATATTTCCCATTAACCAAGTGCTGAGCTGAAACACTGTAAAAACATGAATCTTCTTTTCCACAAGCAGATATTGTTGGGAAAACAAATGAAATATGTTGGCAGCAAACATTTTTCTGTCATGTTTAGTGTAAACATCTTGCAGCTTTCAGGTGGAGGAGGTTGAAGGTGGAGGCCTCCTGACACATGACTGAACATAAACTGTGCTGTGCTGTATGCCTCTCTGCTGCCTTTCAATGAAAATTGGGTCCAAGCCAACTGACCGAGAGAAATAAATAAATAAATGTTGTAAAATAATAGATTTATTTTTCAACATCTTTAAACCAAAGACAGACATTGGTAAGATGGTGCATATCCCTCTCCCACATCCACACACATTTTCTGAGCTGTCCCTGTGGACTGATGGGGAATCAATGGGAAGGAGGACGTCTCTGCCTCTGGTCTCTCTGTCCTCTTCTTCCAGTCAAGCACTTGAGTTAATTAAGTCTGTAATTACACAGCGTTGTGTTTGTTTACTCCTCCAAATACCAGAATTAGACAAGTCATTTCAGGAGTGCTCTCTGAAATGTCATGTAATGAGCAGGGCAGCTGACATTTGGGCAGTAAATGTTTTTTTTTTCTTTTTTCTTTGCTGGAATCTGACAGCCTAAGATGTTTCCTAGTTTTACCCTCAAGTGGAAAGACATGATTTTTCCTTTTTTTTTTCCACTGAGATGATTACTTTATCTTCAGTTTTTGTGTGTTTAAGTGAATATTTGTATTGATATTTTGCAGCGATGGTGAGATGCGTTGTTCCTGCAAGTTTTATCAAAATCCAGTCAGTAGTGTCTGAAATAATGATGATTTGGAAAGTGCTGGGATACTGTTGTGAAATGCATCATTATCCCAAGTTTCATCAAAATCCAATCAGCAGAGACATTTGACACATTTGACAAATAGAAGTATGACTCATGGGGGGTGTTTGCTCATTTGTTCCTCTGTACTCCTTTGGGGGTTTTTTGTGCATATTCCTATGGATTGGATGCCAGTCATTCATTAGTTTTTCTTCTGTCATTTGGGTCTCACTGTGGGGGACAAAAGATGGTATTTTTTCCAGAATAGAACATTAGCGCATTAGACTAAATTGTGCACATAGACAACAAGTGTGTAAAAAATTGGCAGAAAACGGTGCCTGACTCCAACAATATGAACTCTATTGTTTTAAACTCTCCTGTTAAACAAAAGCACTGTGTTTCTCTCTATTTCCATGGGAACAATTTGCACTTGACAGAGAGCAAAGGCGCTGCGGTGGAGGAGGGCAGTGAGGGAGGCGGCGTGCTGGCAGGCAGCAGGTGATGTGTCTGCCTCCTGAATGCCTCCACATGCTCTGTGTCCGTGGATTTATAGCCATGCCACCGTTGGCCGGGATCCCCCACCGGCCGGGGTCAGGGGGCACCGTGGTGCCCTGTACAGCTGGCCAGCTGGTCCTGCTCAGCCTGCCACCCACCAGCTGAACGGGAGAGCTACACACAGGCATACAGTGTACTTACACACACACACACACCATCATGTACACACTCCTGGCCTGATAGCCAACACAGATGCCCATGCACGGCATTGATGCATCCTTGGGCGAGTTTGGAAATGCGGAACAGTGGGGAGGAACAAGCTGGTAGCAGATGCACTTAACACACAAAACTGTAAGAAGTAACATGGAGATGCCTGAAAAGGTATTGGGATATTTCACATCAAGTGAAGCATCTTTTTCAGGGTAATTAAATTCTACTTTCATGGATGTGGTCATATTATTGCAAACGTTTTCTTTCAAATGCAAAATTCTACCCGTAGTGCTAGCTCAGCTGTCCTGTGATAGACAGGACCATCATTATGTAGGTTGTACCCTACAACCTCACCACAGGAATGTGCCTTATCAAACATAAAAAAAAACATCCCTCTTTTGGGGAATTTTCCATGGATGCTTGTGTATTTCTTCAGCACGCCTTGTGCACTGAATTTAACGTCTTACCTGTCCGATTATGCAATGATGCATCCTTGCAAGCCTGTTCCATTTGTACGTTTTACCAATGATTGACTTTAGGAAACAACAGCTGTGATGGGAATGAGCTCAAGCTACAGTCATCCTGACTCCGATGCTACCTCCGGTCATCCCTGCTGAGAAAACGGCTCCTTTTGAAGATTATTATGATGAGAACATTCTAGTCAGTGTAACACTAGTGACTAGTGATGTCATTATTGCCGCTGACTGGTCAGCTGTTGCATGAGAGATGCTAAAATTGAAGCTAACTGTGGTTGCTAACTCAGTGAAGCAGCTGTGAGTAACATAACTGAGAATGTGTCCTTTCATGAAGGTTTAAATCAGCGAGAAGCTGTTGGAGTACACAGGTCACCCGTTAAAGCAGCTTTGTTTTCTACATCAACCCACAACATTTTCATTAGGAATAACATACTGCAGCTTTAGAAACAAAGCAAAAGCGAAAACTGAGAAGAATCCAGAATCAGGTGATCAGGACCGAAAAAACAATGCAACAGAAATTAGAGGTGATTTTTAGAAAGGTGACACTGGAGTATTGTGGAGTCACCTCAGACATCCTGTTACACATACAAAATGGAGAGAATGTGCATGATGGCTGATTCTAGTTCAGGTCAGAGTACCCCAGATAATAAATGAGTCTCTAGTGATCAATCCACTGGGATGGTGTTGTGTTTGTGTGTGTTTTTACATCTGTATGAATTTGTATATACAACCCCCCCTTCCTGCAGGTCAGTGTCTTAAACCTAGCATAATAAACAGTGGCTGTATGTATCCACTTTATAACATGACATTCTCCATTCACAGCGCTGTCATCATGGAGCCAGTTATCGCCTCCCATAGCGTTTTGCTGACAGACATTTTAAATTAGACTAATAAATTGCCTCGCGCTCTGCCTCGTGCTTTCTAAAAGCCCTGTTACCCAGAGACAAATTAGCATGCTGCAGGTATACAGACTGGATTCTGCACAAAAGGCCAAGTTGTTTTTATGAGGCGAGACCTAAATATCCGAACGAAGATGTAAGGGTCATCCAAGGAGGTCATACGAACAGAGAGTAGCGATTATAAGAAAAAAGAAGGCTTTTATATATTAATGAGGTGTCAGTGCGTGTGCTTAGTGAGTACAGCATAATGCATGCTGCACTGATAGGATGGATGTGACATTTCAAAGTCAGTCAGAATGTGAGAAAATATGTTTTGGCTTGATATGTGATCTGAAGTAGGGGAAGAGGATATGTGCGAGCACGCTGGCTAACACCCAGTCAAAGCAATAAAAAAGTGAGAAACAGTTTGAAGTCTCTTTCTATAGAGCAGGTTCTGTTGTTGAAGCGGTAGTCTTTGTGAGCACTCATTTAGTCGTATTCTTTCAACTCTCAGAGCGAGCCTTAACATCCTCTCCAGATGAATTGAGCCGCATTTAAGTAGAGAGTGGATGGAAATTAAGCTTCTACACAATGCATGGGTAGCGCTGCCAAGCACATGACAAAGTGGAAAGTGTTGTATTTCAAACCATATAATGCTCTCAAATGTGAGGCAATGCAATCAAAGCATAAAAGAGAAAGGAAAGGAAAGGAAAGGAAAGGAAAGGAAAGGAAAGGAAAGGAAAAATAGCAGAGCAAGCTATATACTCGGCCAGATAATTGACACTCTCCGAAAACAAGCCACCACTTCTCCTCTTCCTGTTGTCGGCTGATGCCGTGCTGTTGCTGAAGTTATTGTGCCCATTGTAAGTCACAAAGCAGGGAGGAATGTTTGGCCGGCTCTCTGGGAAACGCCACTTCAGGGCCCACAGCTGTCACAGCCTGGGGACTTGAATTCTGCCACAGAGAGTTCAATGGTGAGGAGCTGGCAGAGGGAGATATGCTTTTTACTTAAGGATGGCAAGCTGTGAGAGGACTTGATGTGAAACCAAAACTGGCTGCTCTGATATTCACTTACTCACACGCTCTTACAGCTTCTCTTGCCCACCTCAATCACACACTATCATCCTTTCCCATCACTCTCACTCAGAAATTCCTAAAACGTTTCTTCTTCTCCTGCTCTTTTGTTCCCCATCTTTCTTCAACCTTCCCTATATCTACTCTATTCCTTCCTCTTTTCAAAAGCTCTTTCTCATTCTGTATTTGGCCTAAACTTAAATAAACAATCGTCTCTCTGTGGCGAGAGCTTCCCATCCCGCTTCCAAAAGGAATGCTACTTCCCATCCTCCGTCTCACCATGGTTACCAGGAATCTGCTGGGAATCACATCACATACAGAGGTGAATATGGGCACTTACTTCAGAGGCTCCAAAGACTGCAGCAGTGTGTATTTTATAATCCTGCATTCACTCATTTAAATTCAGTATTTGATTAAATCTGAAAAAATAATGTTTTTCCAAGGCAGACGAAATTATGAAAAGACAAAATGCAGGTGCAGAGTTGATCCGCCATCAATTCACTGACATAATTACCAACAGTGAAAATAAATCCAATTAAATCAGTTTTGTGACTCCTTTCCATTAATAATCATTTTTTTAAACCCCAGCCTTTTAAATTAAGCAATTAGAATTCCAGTAGGAAATGCAAAAACCTGTTGAAATAAACAAGATCCAAATGCATTTGTTAGAGTAAGCTCTCATTTAAAATAAGAATTTATTAATAAAAGTCTGTTGAATATGCTTTTATTCTGTCAGTGTTATTGTAATGTTAAAATCTGCAGCCTTCAGAACTTTCTAAAAGAATAAAAAACTTTTGTGTTTAAGAGATCATGGAGTGCCTCAGATCTCCCTTTTATCCTACATGATCACCCCAGAACCTTTTTGTCCAAAGAATCTCCAATGTCACAATCCGAGCAGCTACCCAGCCTTGTTGAAATAGAATAGTCCCTTTCTTTCAACAGCCTTGAAATCGAATGGTTTTAAAATCTTGACTCAGTCATTGTGTTGGAATACTTCCACAATTGACTGCTTCTAGACATATGTTTTGTAGTTTACGTTGCAGAGCATATTCTCTCCCTGTCGTGTTCTTATTAGGACAATGATCGAACCCTCGCATTCCTCAGCAGTGATCTCATTTTATAGCACAACAATGCACTGGCACCCAGAAGGTCTTTAAGACCCACAATGCCTTGCCCGCTTGGAAAGTTCACAAACCCTTAGGAATGATGAGGGAATTACAGGGCATGGAAACATTGCATTACGAAGTCTCCATCTATTTGTCTCTGAGACATCGTCTGTCCCTGAGATGTCTATAACACGCTCCACCTACCAACAATTACAGCACTACTGTTGGATGTTAGGCATTTCATCAAAATGTGTTAGTGAGCGATATAATTTACAGTCAGTATGAACGTGTGTTTTTACTCAATCTTGAGGAGGAGAAAAATATATATGATCTTTTATATAAAAATGCTTTTGATTTATGTTTTTGTTTTAAACAAGAGTGACTGAAGAATGTAAAATAGCATCAACATCCTGGTAGTGATGGAAGAAGTATTAATATCATTTACTTACTATGTATTAATAATACAATTCTCAACTACAAGTTCAAATCCTGGCTTCAATATCAAATACAAGTTAAAGTACAGGATTGTACCGCAAATGGAAAATGCTCCCTGTGAGTGATTTTTTATTATTTAACATGACATTATTAGATTGTCAATACTAAATACTGCATTAATGTGTTGCATGTCGCGGTTGCAGATGGTTGAAGTCGACTTAATCCTAAAGAAAAAGAAGAAGAACAATGCCTTTATTATTCCTGTAGGGAAATGAAACTGTACTTAATGTACTTAGTTACATTACCACTAGTGAGACATACAACTATATTTAAATAAACTTAGATTATATAGAAAACCTGTATTTTTTTTATTTTTAAAATGTTGTTAAATTTCTGTGATTGTTATGAGAAAAGATAAAGATACACAGTATTAAGACATCTGACAGCCACTAATCCCAAAGGTATACACATTTCCCCATATATGCTTTTATTACATCTGCTCATGGTATTGAAGAGTTTAAATTGGAGAGAAATACTAAACACTCAAGTAGACCCTAAGGAATCGCACAAACACACACACACACACACACACACACACA
>CAFUXE010000607.1:287115-298409 GCA_903364295.1 Serranus cabrilla
AGAAAACAGCGTTCTTTTGTGTTCGAGAACTGTGTAATGAACCCAAATGTTTTAGCTAGCAGCTGAATCTTCTGAGAGAAAACAGATGAATAAAAGATGAAGATATAATAACGCAGAGAAGAAGAAAAAAAAACTTTGAACACACCTAAAGTTTGCATTAAAGAGTCTTGCATTAAAAAGACATGAAAAATTCTGTTGTTTATCTGAAGAAATGGGCTTCTCTTTTCATCACGGCTTTGATCAGAGTGACACAAACAGATCCGGAGAGAGAAAAACAAAAACAAAAAAGGGAACTGATTGACAGCTTTAATTAACAAAAGCAGCGCGGGCTCTGTGCATTTCCTCTCACAGCCTCTGGGGGACGAGCCGTGATAACAGGGAGAAGCCAGCAAACAATACCTGATTTTTCAAACAAATTATATTCTCCCAGCAGTTGCATTCATGTATGTTCATGTAGGATATTTTAATGAGGATTTTCAATTTACTGAGCTAAATCAAACTGGAATCCAGCTTGATTGTGTGGAGACGAAACCTAAAACACTGTATTTTTTTTAAAGGGAATTAGTAAGATACCATATGTTCCTCTCAGTGAACAGTTGTCCATATAGGAAATTTCCCCTTCAATACATATGTGATATGATAGCAACAAGTTGACAATTAATTCCCTTATTCAGTGGAATTAATGGCAATCAAATCTGCATCTCCATATGAATAATTTCATTCCACATGTAAGATATGTTTAATTAAGGAACAAGCTTTATCTTGTCAAATCTTCATCTATTAGTAGGGTTACTATATGATCTGTTCTGGGAAAATGAATATAAAAGGATTATATTTTGTCCTGGGAATTTTGAGTTTAATCAACTTAAAGAAAAGTTTAAATTCTTTAATTTTAAAAAAGTACAAATGGTGTGTTTTTTCCGTGTTGATTACGGTATCTAAAAACTCAATATATTCACAGTAACAACTCTGAGGCTAGCCAAATTAAACACATTAGGAAATTATTTAGTATTTCTCCATGAGAATTTTATAATCCTGACTTTGAAACAGGCTGAAATGGACAAAAATTGTGGCTGTACATTAAAAGGGCACTCAACCTTTAGTCCGTCTCTTCAGAGTCCTCCAACCTATATGGAAGCGCTGTATTAAATGTTGGAGTATCCTTTTGATATGAAGCGTTGTTCACTTGTTTCTCCTCATCACATGTTTCCACCTAATGTGGACAAAAGTCATGAGCAGTTCAACAGAAAACTGGTTTCCTTTCAGATTGTGTCATCAAATGATAAGACACCAACGTTTCACAACAAAATAAGAAATACTCTGAAAGACAATTTGGCCCTGACCCCCAGCTTGGGATCACCACAGGAAGGGACCCTGTATTTGTTCAATCCGGACTGGTTAAGGCCCCAGTTGGAATAAACTATTTAATCCAAATTAACATACATCATTTTATTTCCATGAGGCTTGCTATTAGGGGTGTCTTTCAAAATAAGAAAACACCTCGGTATTATATTCAAACAGATCATATTCACATGAATGAAAACTAATTTAAAATGAATACCTGAGCAGAGTTTGAGCACTAAGTATGGAGAAGCTTTATATCTGCAGATATTTTATCACATTTCTCTGAACAGTAACATCTAGACACAATACACAATAAGTGATTATGGTATAGAGTGGCACAAATAAAAGGCACTAGCATGATAGAATATAGTGACAATGGACTCTGCATTACTGTTTGTACTTACAGTGCAGTATTCCCTCCATCCAAATGATTATATGCAGCGCGGGGAGGTGGGAAACAGGCACTGATTATGGTGTACAGGAGCGGAAATGGCAAGCAGGCATTAGCACACAGCGACATTAGCGTTGTCCCAGACAGCCTGTTAGTTGAAGTGGATTTTAATTAGCTATTTTCCAGTTAGTAAATAGAGGAATTATCAATGGCCCAAAAACAAGATTGAAACTGGGTATGCAGCTAACACATAGCACAAAACACATACTCACACACCTAACAGTGCTCACACCCATTCACCTGCAAGTGCGTGCATATACACAATTACACACACATACACACATAAAGAGACTGCCAAGTACAAAGACAAACACTCCAAGTAAATGACAGATACAGGCATATCATATTAGCATAATGTGTGGCTCACAAATAGGAAAACCCATTATCTAGTTTTAGGGACAAAATCATTTTTTCACCTGCTTTCAAACAAATCGGAGCTTGCTCACACAATTGTATGCTTACTATAAGTGTTTAGAAATGCAAGATTGCTCTCAATTTCAGTCCATTCAGCTTGTGATGCAGGGCACTCGCCGGCTTCTTTTCTTCCTTTATGGACCTGCTTCTGAGCCGTCATGGCCGAGGCCGACACATCAGGATGATAACAGGATGCTGAGGTTATTAGCCAGCTTTTTAATTAGATTCTGCCCTTCTACCCTGAGTTGTCCCCTCTTGATTTTTTCTTTCTTTTATATGTGGGTGCACCACTGAGGCATTATTAATATTTAGATGAGAAGCCTCTGCTCTTGCCTCAGAGGCTGTTAGTAAAAGCAGCCTCCCCCCAATCATGCTGGATGGATGGATGGAGGGATGAATTCCCCTGATGGCCCTTCATCTCTGCTGCTGCTGCAGCCTCTCTAATAGCACAGACGTGGTTCAGGCTGGTTGTAGTGCAGCTATAACGTGTGGTGCTGTGCTGGAGTTCTTCAAGGTCTACAATACTGTTAAAAGCACTGCAAATGCACCTTGTGTTTATGGGTTCATTTAATTGGCTGTGTGTGTGTGGGTGTGTGTTTTTCCTCTGGATAACAAACTCAAATGTCATGACAACATGTTGGGCTATTTTCAGTGTTGGACAAGATACTTTGGAAGGGTAGTGAGCTCAGCTACAAGTTACTCTACATTAAATGAGGTTTTGCTGCTATAAACTGGGTCCGTAGTCTCTGTTGTTGTAGTTTTAAATATTCTATTTGTTTGATCGTAACCACCCAACATAGTTACCAGAAGGTAGACCCACTCTACTCTGCCTTTGATTGGCTTTCCCTCATATTCTTACCCTAACAGCAAAATCCCTACTCTATAGAAGTGTTGCTGATGTTTGTCACGAGTGTGGACTTGCTTTAATGCTTTAAGTCTCTAAAGGTCTAAAGATCAGGACAATGGCTGGACATTGTAGGGGAAATATATTCTATGGAACTGACACATTATGTAAAGACTAAAGCAGGGACCCGTGAACAATGGTGGAGGACATGGAGAAAAAGACGGGTCATGCTCTCAGCTGAACGGAAACGAATGGATCAAAGGTTGTGAAGAGAGAATACTTTTAATATCAACATGTAATTATACTTTACAATTAATTTGAATATTTTTCAAATGTATTATGAAAATGTATCAAATTGAGGACCAGTGCAATGAATTATGTGTTGCATCAGACAGAAGCAATAATCCTGATAATGCAATTTGTTGGTTTTAATTTACAATAATTTATTTTCGGCACATAAACAAAAGCTACATTTACGTATCAAACAGAAAATGACTAAATACCTCTATTTATTAATATTCAGAGCGTTTATAAATGTGTCAGTCCTATATCCCAAAGGAAGGTCAATTCAACATGTCCTCATACCCAAACAACAGAACGCTATTTAATGCTGCAAATGGTTGTTTGGTCGAAGTCACATGAGCATGAAACAGCCACAGATTTTTTTTAAAAATGTAATAAACACTGTTAAGCAGAACTACTTGGTTTGATCATAGTTTGCATTAAAATAAATATGTGATATAGTTGTATTGATGTTTATGAATACCATGACTCTATGTTGATTTTTCATTTTCACTTCAGTTTCCTTGCTCCATTGTTTGACTGATCTATCCACCCTGCTCCTCCATATGTGGACTTTGTCACTCTTTATGCTGTGTCTCCTGACTTCCTCCCTCATAAACGCCACTAACACAGGTAAATAATGTTCATAATAAGCTGCTCGCCCAGGCAACCTTCAACTGTTTTTCTGGCTGAGGGGTGGCTGTAAAATAGCAGTGTGATAATCAGAGCAACGCACGGTGTTTCTCTGTGTGACTTCAGTGCTTGGTAAGTTCAAAGGAGAAAGTTTGCCAGAGACAGCAGAGTCCCCAGGCTTTGTCAAACACCGTTGAGCAGACTCATTGGAGTGTAGGTTGTTTGAGGGAATTGAAGCTGAGCAAACATCTGAAGCTTTTCCAAAGTGAATAACAATTAGGTGATTTTTTTTTTTTTTAAGTGTCCCACTCCAAATGGTGTGTAGGAGAGACATCTGTTTCTGCAGGTTAGCTGAGGTGAATACAGGATTAACGCTAAATGCCCTGATGTAACAGCAGAGCTGGTGACATATTGTTTCTGTGTGAGGATTCTTTTACACTTTTTACAGTTTTACAGACAGAACATACTCTCAAATAATCAGTGATGCTCCTTTTGTGAATCAAACTGAATTATTTGTGGTGGTCTCCCATGATAACAGCATTGGTTGCCATTAATTGTTTAGTTGTTTTTATTTTTAAAATGGGTCAAATCTTATTTCACTGTAAAGCTGCATGCATTCATATGCGTGGCACCTCCTGAACAGTTCCTGCGGTCTATGCACACTTTGTCCACAGTGAACCTCTGGCTTTACTCTACACCAGGGGTGTCAAACTGATCCAGTAAAGGGCCGCTGTGGCTGCAGGTTTTTGTTCCAACCAAGCAGGAGCACAGGTGATACTGATAATTAATCAACTGAGTGAAGACAGTTCAGGTGATTGAATGATTAGATTCAGGTGTGCTTCTGCCACTCTGCCCTTTCCTGGATCAGTTTGAAACCCCTGTTCTAGATGACAAAAAAAACAAATTATAGTATGTCCAATATATATATATATATATATATATATTAGACAGTTCAGGTGATTGAATGATTGGATTCAGGTGTGCTCCTGCTTGGTTGGAACAAAAACCTGCAGCCACAGCGGCCCTTTACTGGATCAGTTTGACACCCCTGCAGTCTACACCTACAATAATGGCCAACAGCTTGAACTCCCCGGTAGAAGCAGGACTAAGTCTGTTTCTTTCTGCTGTTGACATAGAACCTGAGGACAGCTGATATTAACCAGTATAGTGCTTATTATTACTCATACACAGTAAGCTAAGCCACTATCTTAGTAAATATAAGCAATACTGCACCACTTAGCATCATTATACATTTTATTCTCCATTAATGTTTCACATCTTAGAAAAGGGGTTGTTACTTTGACACTTCCATCATGCAAGGGGTTTTTTCATATATTGTAATTTTATTACATTTTAAGAATTAGCAGCCTGTTTTTCATTAAGGTTTGGTAAAAATGTGTCACACCAGGGGCTTCGACACACCAGAGGCTTCTTTGGGCTGCAGCTGGATCGTATTGTCCCATTCACACCAGAACACTGACACTGAATAAAAGAGTGAGGTAAAGGAAGAAATCTAAAGACTGTCAATGAAAAACACATCAAAATGCAAAAAATATAAAAATAAAAAATGAAATCATTTTAATGTCTGTATTTTACTTTTTTAGATAAGCATTTAAGGATCCTAGCTGTAAGGACATTTAAAACACTGAGGGGCTGACTGCACAGCCTGATGTTAAATTACACTTTTACACCTTTTGAAGCATAACAAATAAATAATTAGCTATTTTATCTTAATGTGTATGAAAACAATGTAAATCCTGATCAAGAGTTTATATAAGTTAGAAAGCTCTGATGCTTTGAATTAAACTGTAACTTGCTGCATAAATTAGAAGTATCCCTCATGAGCAGATGCCATGTAAACATTCCCGCGTCTTTCCCAACTCGTCCCAGCCTTAAAAAAGTCATGAGCGGAGTCACAATGAATTCTCATTGACTGTGACATCTCTGTGATTTAAATGGAAGATCTGTGTACCTCCGAAGTTTACCAACATCAAATATAAAACAAAACAAAACCTCCTCATTCCAGCGAGACCGCTTCGGTGCTAAATATTTCAAAAACCTTCCCCCTTTTTCCTCTTGCCGGCAATCAGGAAACAATCTTTCCTTGTCTCTCCCTGGCATCTTCAGGGACCCTGGGTACAGAGTGTGAGGGAAGGCATCTGAATGCAAGATGACTGCTCCAGATCCGATGGCTGATGGGTGTAGTTGGTGGAGGGCGGTTTAATTGGAGATGTGGCTGGCGTCTCCTGTAGAGGGAGAATAGGAGTGTGAGTGGCTCCCAGTGGCTCAGCGCATCGCATAACCAGTGACCTAGAAAAGGAACACTGATCACTCCCCGGAGTTGACGGCAGAGGAGCCGCACTTCTAACGAACGCATGCGGCTGAAGTCTGCTGCTGATCAGAGAAAAAGAAGGGCATTGTGGGTATGCGGCACAAGCAGCAGCAAATGTGACCC
Source organism: Serranus cabrilla (assembly GCA_903364295.1). NCBI lineage: Eukaryota > Metazoa > Chordata > Actinopteri > Perciformes > Serranidae > Serranus > Serranus cabrilla. The sequence goes on from CAFUXE010000607.1 coordinate 293,539, forward strand.
CAAAGTACTGAAGAGGAAGAGACACCGTGACTTACTGTGAACGGCTTTGTTCAAATGAAAGGGTACGGATAAAGATCAAATCCAATTCATGAGATGTAAAATTGCAGGACTGATAATATTATGTGACAGGGCATGTGTGACCTTACAGTGCAGTGTTAAGTGTGACTGGGACAGAGCTGAAAAAAACAAATGATCATGATATATCAATAACAGCTCATCTACATAAACAAAAACAAAAAAATCTGTAACATTTTATTTTTTATTCCGCAACCACAAGTACTATGTAAACATTCAAAATGAAAAATACATATTTTTACTGTTATCTATAGTGTTATTAACCAATCTAGATTGTTTTAGTGTGTTTGAGATATTGTGTTGGAGACGTCTGCCCTCTCTCAAATATTATAGGACTATTTAGCACTTTGCATGTGATACAGCCACAAAACACATTTGAAAAAACTCAACAGCAACGTCTGCTTCCAGAAACCAAGATCTGGTTCATCAAGACTATCCACAGACCTTGTAGTGAGTAGTTTTGTGACGGAACTATTTTCTCCTTTGTCTAATTTGAGAATGCCCACAACAAAGCCGTCCTGCGTCTATAAAATAATATTACAGTATGAGCTAATTTTGTTGTCATCTACAAAAGCCTATGAGAAAATTTCTACCCAAAGAAAAATTTTGAAAGGCTGCATTCTAAGCTTATGGTTCCCATCGAAAATCCACACGGGGAAACAATAGCTCAGGTTTAAATTGTGAACATTTCTTTTATAATAAGGTGAATCAGACAGAAAAAGAGGGAGACTCCCATTAGTGGTGGTGGGGGAGAGGAATCCTGCGTTTCCTCCATCAATTAGCACTGCAGCCAAACCACAGCAGCACTGCTGATTACTGAAGGCGCTGCAGCCAGCCGGCACACCAGCCAGTCCGCTGTTCAGTCAGTCGATACACGGCACTCTCATACCTAACCAAAGCCTTAACAGTTATTAAGTATTCACCTGCTCAGCTCCCTATATGGACAGTTATTCCATGTGCAAAGCCTATAAGAAAGCCAGTAACAGCTAGGCTGCAAGGTAACACCAACACATTTTTTTTCTATTTCCTGTATGCTTTGGTTGTTTCTTTAGAGGATGTAGTGTAAAGTAAAATTACATTTGAATAAATCCGACTGGACAAAAAGCAATATGTTTTAATTGTAGATTTGGTATCCTGGTGTGCAGGATGCTGTAAACTGCAAAATATATCCTGTGGTTTGGAACAGTGGTTCCCAATCTGGGGGTTGGGACCCTTCCAAGTGGTCACACAAAAAAAATGTTAATGCATGAGATTAATAACAGGGCAAGAATGCAGAAAATATATGTCACACAGAATAATTTCATTAAAAGCACCTCTAGTCTTTGCTTTTATACTTGTGATTCACTGGATCATTTAGAATTTTCAGAGTGAAGATTTTTAGATAAAACGGGTAAAAATGCTCTTTGGTTGACCGGGTCGTAATGCATTGACTCATTTAACAAATGGCCACAGGTCGCCTTTTTTAGGGGTCACAAGCCTAAAAGGTTGGAATAACAGGGCAGTGTATGTATGTATGCGTTTGGGCATGTTAGTGGCTCAAATGTTAAATTGTGCCCTCTTTCCTTTTCAAAGAAAATCTCTCCCCTTCCTTTCATTTGTCTCCCCGCTGACGTGCATCACAGCTTTCACATTAATCACCAGTCTGTCGCTCCTTTCTCTCCTCCTCCTGGTCTCAATTTATTCACATTCCTCTCTTTCCCCTTCCTTTACCGTGAATCACGCCTAATTAGGCGCTCTCTAGATCTGATTTTCATAAAAGGCTCGGGGGAAGGGGGGTTTTGGTTATGACAATTATTTTTCATATATGGAACCGGGACAAAGGATAAATGGTTATTAGCATTCTGCACCTTAAAGAAAATCACCAAAAGATCCCACTCTGATTCTGAAATTACAAAGGGAAGCTGCTGGTTCTGAATCTATGTCGGGGATGTCGAGACATGGCAGGGAGCAGACATGTCCACATTGTTGCATAGTTGAATGTTGCACTTGGAAAATTAGAACTGCATAAGAAACATTTGATTTAAAATTATAATGTGAAATACTGTGGTTACTTTAAAAAAAAATACACAAATTATGTAGAATTTCAACAATAAAGAACTGGCTAAATATCCATATTAGACAAGAGCTGCGTAACATAGACTGGGTGTTTTTCCATGTAGAACTGATTGAGTCTGCGTCTGGCTCTCTTCAATATTGGTCTCCTGCAGTAGGCTTCTTTTGTTCCAATTAGTGGCTACCATGGTTGCAAGGGCACCACTCTTCAGTGGATCCATATCAGATGTAAAAATAGATTGTATCAAACAGCATAAAAATAAACTGAATATGCTAAATATTCATCTAAAAAAAGGTGAAATGAGCCTCAGACAGATGTACATATTATACCAAATACAAGCATATGGTTCAAACACAGACACACACACACATTGTCCAGCTTTAACTATTGAATAAATAAGTGTCTACATTATTCAGAATGTATGTGCGTATCGTCCTATTAAGAGCAGCAGCACCTAACAGCCTCAGGGTGGATGCAGGGGGTGAGAAAACACTGATTTAGGTGGGGAAGATCTGGTGACGTCCCGTTATATTAACAACACACACACACATACACACTTATACGTTCATGTACGCTGATGATGTCTTCTGCCATATTGAGTGGGCTCTATTGTTTACGGCCCCCTGGACAGGGTCTCCAGATGGCAGGGTGCCTATTACTGCGGCCCCTACTGTGAGGGCCCCACTGAGTGTGTGTGCGCGTGTGTGTGTGTGCGTGATTGCATGTGTTTATCTATGAACGCGTGCAGATGCAAATAGAGAGACAGAGCGATGTTCCCCTCCATATTTGTGTGCATTTCTGTCTATATGTCTGCAGGGCAGGCCGCGTGTGTGTCAGTGTGTGTGAACAGGGTATGGGTGAGCCAGAGGCGACATACAGTGAGACACCAGTGTGACATTCCTTCAAAGGCCTCATCAGAGCCTTTCACCTACAAAGGAGAGTGCAGTGTGTGTTCCTCCGGGGGATTAGCTCGGCCTCGGTCATTAGGCCTCAGCCAAATGGCCCCGAGGAGACGCTGGCTGGATCTATAGCATGAAACACATACAACACTCACACAGCCGTATGATGGGCCCAGCTCATGAATATCATTACATAGTAATGGAGGATAACTACCCAGGGATAAAGCCCTGCATCACACAATATGTTTTGCTGTGCATGAAGCTATGATTCAAGAGTGTGGACACTGAATAAGTCTGTATTTTGTTTTTTTAATTTGGGTGAAATGTTTGTTTTCAATTACTCTAATGTGGTTATGAATTATGTTTCACACAGCACGCTGCTTTCAAAAGGGCACTTCCTTATTTTAGTTTATGAAAATACAGAAATAAGCCCAAAAAAGAAATGCAACACTGGAACACTGTGTAAATCATACATAAAAACATGTTTGTTTAGATATATAGTTTATCTTTACAATAAGAAACATTTATCACTTTAAATATAAAATACATTAACTTTATACAGTTTTCTATGAATAATATGTTAAAAAAATAATTAGCAAATTATCAATTTTTTGAATTCCCATTTTGGACAATGCCCCAACTTCATTGAAATCTGTGTGATAAATTACAAGTATGTTGTGTTTTTTCTCTTGTGAACCTAAAGAAGAAAAGCAGAGAAGAGAAACATCAAAGAGGTGAAAAGGAAGAGAGAATTAGAAAATAAGACAATTATTTTCAAGTGGAGATGGGCTTTTTTCATCTCCATCAGCTGTCATTGACGGCTCTCCACCACCTCTGACCTTTAACACTGATGGAGCCCACTGATCAACAATACAACACATTGATTTACAGAGAACAGCCAGGCGTCGATATGGCGATCAATCTCTATAGGTCACTGAGGTCAGTCACAAACAGATTGCCTGTAACAGGATTATGACAAATTGGATTAAAAGATTGGTGCAGTTGTGATTAATCAGCATTATTAAAATCAAGTAATTAAATAAGGACAATGGTTCTAATAACAGAAGAGGTGAGGTTAGATTGGAGGTATAGAAACTTCTTGGATCATATATATAATATATATATATATTTAGACATTTCATCACCTGCAGGATAGCTGACAGGACTTGCTGTGATGTTTCCTTTTGTACGGCACAGAGACATGCTGACATTTCAACATAATGGTCCCCATAATGCATTCACCTGTTCACCATTTATGGACCAGCAGTCAGGAGTGATGTGATTTCATTTGTACCTCAATCTGCTGCTACATTTTTAATAGGCAGCATTTGAATTTTAGCATTTGGATAAACAGAGGCTTTTAAAGGGTAAAAGGAGATAATATGGGTTTTTTATATCAGATTGCAAATAATTCTATAATCTTCCTCCAGTGACTTTTAGTAGTTTACTCTCTTCGACCGACATCGTCATCTTCATTTGCACAGCTTTGCTCTCCCTTCTGTTCCTCTTTACAGTCAGAGATAAATTATTTACACAGAGTATGGATCTACAAGCTTTCAATGCATTGCAGTTGCTGAGCCACACTGCCCAGGGGCGGAGGAAAGGCATGAGAGAGACGGGTGGCCGCGCATTTTACGAAAGAGCGAGCACGGAAGGCGAAAATGCAGCACTCTCCAAAGGTCACGGCCACCCAGCGGGTCTCCTGTGATATTTTCATTATTAAGGTGAAAAAAAAAAGGCCTGCTCCGCCTCACTCAGCTCCCTGTGTATGTGCACCACCTTCAGGCCCGCAGCAGTAATCCCCAGTGGCAAACTGTGTGGTAGGCATGATGGAGGGGAAAGAA
>CAFUXE010000607.1:304344-321101 GCA_903364295.1 Serranus cabrilla
TCCTGTTTTTCAGCACTAATTAGCTGGCTTCTCTCTCTTCTGTGCTTCCCCAGTCACATCTCAAAGGGAGACGGATATGATTTTTCTTTAACCCAAAGGCCAACTTAATCAGCTGAATTAATGACTTTATTACCCGTTAGGCTCCGGGCCATGCAACACATTTCTCTCCAAGGCCCAATGCTCCTCTTGCTATCTCTCCCCCGCTTTTTCTTCTACCCCCTGCAGGAATTTTTACATTTCAAAAATAGAAATAGACAAGAAAAAGAAAGGCAACGCGACCAGGCGATGGGTGGCAGGAAGATATTAAGAGATACAGAATACAATAATTGAACAGATATGGAGTTACAGGTACACCCTAATGACTGCTTTGGCTTGAAGTCATTTATGTATAAGCAGTGTGTGTGTGTGTGTGTGTGTGTGTGTGTTCTCCAGAAAAAGAAACCGCAACGTATCTGGAGGTAAAACAAGGAATATGTGGTTCTTACAATTTTTTTCACATCGGTAACATCCATTCTGTTATTTAAAAATGTTTAATTAATTAGCAACTCAGTCTGTGAAAGATGGCAAATGGCAATACAAACACACACACTCACACTGCAATGACATTCACTGCAGAGCTCAATGTCTGAACACTCCCTTTTTAATGGCTAAAATACGGTAATTAGTTGATACATCAGTGTCTGTCAGTAGATATATTACCACAATTGAAAACCCCACTGATAAGGAGATGCGCCATTAGTCTTCTCATTTACTTGACAAACTCTAACAGAGCTCAAGGCCTATACATTGAATTAGGTTCATCTAGTGACAACAAAATAATGAGCCGGTTCAGCAACTAAGAGACTGGCCCTAAGAACTGGTTTCTTACTGTTGGGATCAGAGGAAATAACACTGTGCAGAGATAAGGACTGTGAGCTGAACAGGTGCATTGTGCATTCTCAAACATGTAGAAATAACTGCAAATATGCTTCTGGAGTAGATATTTGGAAAATGCAGAATTAACCTTTATGTTTATACCACTATATAAAATCCTCAAAATGTAAGTATATTAAATATAATATATATTATTAGTCTGCACAATCTGAAATCTCTTTTGTCAACATACTGAATGTACTTTCTGTGTTGAATCTTCTCGGTAATGCACCTTACAGTGATGCTGTAAAACCTGCTGATGGCAAAGTTCAGATCATATATACTCTATATTCTTGTGAAAACACACAGCTGTTATGCAAAACTGAGAATAATTTAGGTAAATAATAGTGTGCTCATAAGGCAAAACACATCCTGCATTTTTAACTAATCAAAATGTATTTCTGAATATTATTTTTTGTTCTTACATATTCAAAAGCTTGTTTTTATTCATTTTTAATCAAGTTGTGAAAGTGGGAGTATATGAAACAAAAAAGGAAATACCAAAGACATTTTGGGACCTCAGAGAAGTGAAAACATCTCAGATACAAAGAGTTACACGTTATTTTTTTAAAAAGTACGAAAGATACTTCTCAAATGAATATATAGACATTTTATATATTAAATTATAAACTCTATTTAAGGATCTTTATTACCATAATTGATTTCTAAAGGAAAATTATTATTTGACTGCAAGGCATAATAAAGCAACATTTCACAATAATATGCTAAAGTTGGCGGCGAGCTACAAAATTGCCAATCAACACCATTATTAACAACCGATGATTCAGATATTGACAATACTTGTGAACTGCAGGTGAACTGAAAAATACTCATTAGCAGCTTCTGCCACCTCAGAGGAGGATGATAATACAGTATGTGTGAAAATAAAGTGTACGCAGTATAATTCAAACGGAATCATTTTCACCTGAAAGTTCATTCTATCTATACTCACTTCATGAGTGGCTTATTAAGCCATTTTACATAATCAATTCACTGTTTTGATCATGATAAAAATGTGTTATCTGTTTTAAAGGTGCCACTAGCACACACACCAAGTTTATACAGAAATATTTCATTTGGAACTCTCACCTAAATGCAAACACCGCACAGCAGCGGCAGCAGCGTTGAGTTTCAAGGTGTGAGTGATGGTTGGGTTTCACTTGCTATAGAAAACCAGCATGCCCTTGCTTCTCTTCCTGTTTTATACAGTAGCTCCTGCCCCACAGGGCCTATTAGTCAATTACACCTGAGTGCTGCTGTTTAATATGGTTTGAAAACATACCTGAGTTCCCAGCATCAAACACTTCCTGTGCTGTACATTCTTCCTGTAGCACACATTAATGAGTGGAGTGGAGGTGTGCATGTGTGTGTGACATTCAGAAAAAAGGAAGGAATTATTCATTAGCTCTCCATTTTGCTCTTTCAGCCTCCCTCCTGATCGTTGTGCTCAACAACTCTGGGGCAAATGCAGAATTGCAAATTAGCTCCTGGAAAAATCGCATTAATTGGCCATCCTCACAAGCTTCTTGTCAAAGTTTGGGCTGATGTGTCAACAATTCCCCCAGAACTCCAGCAGCACTGCGCAATATGGCACGGAGCGGAAAAAACAAAAGAGCAGAGCACTCCATAAAAAACAAAACTACCCTCTGTGTGTCAATTAATAAAGCACTTTAATCAGGGCAAAACTTTCTGAGTTGACTTCTCCTAACTGCACAATAACTCACTCAAGCAGGCAGCTGTCACTTTGCCCTCTCTGCAATTTCACAATCAGTCAGCCAGCATTCGCCTGGTGGGTTTCAGTGGCTCTCATGCCAGAATAATGGCTTTACTGTGGCTTCTGGAAAGTATAAATATCTTTTCACATGATTTTCTTTTTTATCTCCCTACAGTTGGGGTTTTCTAAATTTGTTTTTCTCTTTGTTATGCTTCTCTTTATATTAAACTACTAGTCATTTGATGTTGCTTTGTCAGACTGAGTGCTGGTGAATGGACCTGTAAAGTGACCACAGTCCTGATACACACTCTGTGTTTAAAGATGCTCCTATGAGCTGTAAGCATACAGGTCGGCTGTATCGGATCAAAGAGCTGAAGACAGAGCAGAAAGCTGCAGCTGCATCCGCTGAGCCAACATTTGTCTTAAGATGCCATCTAGTGCTGTGTTAATGTATTACACATTAATAGGCCACAGCATTTTTCAATGACTTGCCTCAGTTTTCACTCTTGAAGCAAAGAGCCAAACTGATTTGCAGAATTCTTACCTTTAAATGCATAATGCAGTCCTGATATACACATAAAAAACACTAAAATCACATGTTTAGTCGTCAGGCTGCCACCACCTCATATAACCATATATTTCAATGCTTATTCCGCAACGTGTTTCTCCTGCTTTAATAACAATACCCTGTAACAAGCAGGAATCAGTTCATCACCACTGCAACACATTTTATATATGGGGCATTAGTTGAAAGACAGAAAAATAAATAACGTGCAATTTCCTTCCTTTTGAAATTGTGTTTTTTGTCTTTTCCACCATGACAGTATTACTTTTTTTTTTTACTCCAGTACTCCTCAGAATACAGGTGCTACATATTAGGCTTGTGGATTTCCAATTAGTGTTGACGACTCAAAGGTTTGATATCACAAACTTTGTGAAAGTGAGGCAGTGAACAGCAGTCAATTGTAATTTTCTATTAAATGGATGTAGGGTTTACTATGAAGCACTTCATTATATTTTTACAGCATTGCAGCATACTCAGCAACTACAATTAAAGTTTTCATTTACATTTTTTAAGCTAATTATTACAATTTTATATTATATTGTTGTGATGCTCTAATAAACCTGATGCATGTTTTAATTAAGTTGATACAGATATTATTATTTTATGTGCTACGTGAGATTTTGCTCATTATTATTCTTAAAAATGCCTCTTAAAGGTACAGTAAGATTTAAAAAGTTCTATTTATTTATAAAAATACAATATATGATATATAAATACACTTTGGGTGTAAATGTCTGTACAACAACTGAACAACAAAATTAAAAGCATCATAGTAGAGACGACAGCCACAAACGTCTTGAATTTGTCTCATTGAGGGTCAAGACATTCCGACAGCAATATATGTGCACAAATCTGTAAGAACCAGACCTGTGGAATCCTTCTGTAGATAGAAAACATTGTGTGGGGTCAAAGTGCGAGAGAGGCTGGTGGTTTGTCTGCTGGTCAGAGTACAGAGCGGTATTTACATGCAAACATGAGCCACACTGCACATGCGTTCTCGGGATAGACAAACACACGAACACGCACCGCAAGCCTCACATGGTCCCCACGACAACAAACTATCTCCTCACAGAATGGAGACCTGCACAGGAAGTGACAAGAGACAGAGAGCGTGAGAAATTAAATACTGCATATTCTTTAGTAAAATAATTGAAGATAATGCAGAGTAACATATGCAGAGTAATTTTACCTAAAAGCAATATTTGTACATTTAAAAAATAAATAAATTACATATATATATATATGGCTAGATATTTAATTTACCTAGCAGATATCAGCCTGAAGCAAAGTTCACAGTTTAGAACACGTAGCTGTTACCATGTGGGATGTAGCTTGATTGAGCATGTTAATTGAGGAGTTTAAAGCCATTTTTCTGCTCATTCTTTATTGTAAAACATTATCCTTATAAAGCTGTTCACTTTAAACCCAAAGTCTGCAAGAGGCCACATTGTCTGCTCGAATTTTCAAAGTACCTTTTCCTCTTGGTTAACTTGCGAGCTAGAAATGGAACATTTCAGAAACATGAAATGGTGTGGTGGGTCCCCACAGAGAGATTTTCTTCTCTTACACCCTCTACAGGGAAGCTTACGTTCAGGATCTACTACAATACACTGCAGCTGGTTGGGGTGTGCTGCCATAAGCCTGAGGAATAGTGCAAACAAAATATTCTCACAGGCAAAAAGGCAGGTTGGCAAACATGCCTTAGGTTTCAGTCTGAGTATGAGCAGGCTGGTTTTCAGAATTCTTCCACGGCTATCCCTTACACTCTTCCCTGAATGGGGTTAACGATCTTGTCTGACTGTGTTTTTCTTTTTCACTGTACTTTCTTAGCTCAAGCCCTGACTTGCAACTATATGAGGCATGAATGCCACAAAACAATGAAGTTGCACTAGATGAAATGTCAGTATACTGCTGCTCAAACAGAACTGCTTACATTCAGCGATAGTTTGGATTTTTTAAAGTGAGGTTGTATAAGATACTTATCCGCAGTCAATGTATTCTATGTAGTAGATGTTGAGCTGCATATTATACGCGTTTATGTGGCGCTATATTAACGATATGTCCACTGATTTTGTTGCCATCCATTTGGCACTACTTTCTCTCAGTGATAGAACCTCCATGTTCCTACACATACTTGCCGCAGATCAGCTCTGTGGGTCTGAATCAAGCAGAATCAATTCCCACTCATGGCAGCATTAGCTCTGTGGGTCTCTTATAAAACCAAGTGACTGGATTCTGATCAAAACTGTTGATTTGTTGCAGCACGCCATGCAAGTGCAGGAACATGGAAGTTCTATGGTTGACAAAAAGTAGGCCCAAATGAAACAGCTGTGGATAGCAACAAAATTTAATGGTTATATCGTTAATAAAGCTTACACACAAACAGGTTTAACATTTTTAAGGTGGGCCTTTAAGGTGGTTAAAATACGCTTTATGATAGGCCCCGTTTGCAGTGTGATTGAAACACACGGATCATCATCTACTACATAGAACTCTACTCTACTACACAAACAATCCAAACAATCCCTTTAAGTTTCCACCTTCTTTCTAACCGCACATTCACCATGCTACCCACTAGCTCACCTGAGGCATGTGGCAAAGGCTCTACGAGCATTGCGGTGTAAGAAGTGGATGGGGAAGCCTTTGAAGGTGTGTCCGTCTGGCACCGCCCTCCTCACTGCGTCCTGGAACTCCTCGTTGCCACAGGAGACGCCTGTGCAACGCTCCAACTCATAGGCCGCCAGGGCCGAGGACAGCAGGTAGGACAAGTGGTCGTCCCACACTGTCGTTAGTTCCAAGTCCTGAGGAGAGAGCACTATGGAGCTCAGGCTTTGTTCAGTAACTCACATACTACATGTCAAGACAAAACAATTTACCTGTAATTTAACTAGCCAGAGCTCACATTGGTCATAAATGTTCTCAGCAGCTTTCTTTATCAGCACAGCACAGGTGACTTAACCTGACCTAAAACTCTCTCATTTTAAGGGTCCATATCTATTCCAGCATTTTGTTCTACCTTCCTGTGCTCAGAAACCAGGTAGCGCATCTCCAGCTCCAGCTGGTTGCTGGCAGCAGCAGCATCCAGAGACGGGGCACAGAGCGGAGGCAGAGGGGGCAGAGAGGTGGTGGAGCCTGGAGCACAAACAGACTTCAGGGCCTCTTCGCTCATCGCCTTCCACCGTGACTGATTCTGAAGGGAAAGAAAGAAGAAACGTACGGACATTTATCCGACCCGCTTATCTAGGCTTACTTTCCTGTTCACACAAGAGAACCTCTACACTGAAGCTGCTGGGGGTTTGCTGCCTTCCGTTAGGGAACCATGACAGCACTGGAGTTGCTGATGAATGTCACTGTTGCAGATTCAATTTCCTTTGCAACCACTCAGTCTGGAGCCCACTGCTTTCTGCTTCAGGCTTAAAATCACCACTGTTCATTTGATTAGATCTTCTCCAGCAGTACAGTGTAAAGGAAGATTATGAAACCTATTTCCCCGAAAACATTTTCCCTACCATTAACACAATACCACAAATAGGCTGATATAATGACACGATAATCAATAAATTCATCAATGTACTCTGTTAAAAGTCAAATAAATGTAATGTTCGGGGATTTCTCGTACCTGGAAGTCAAAGACACACAGCTCCACAGCATCAGAGGGCTGGCAGTTAGCCAGGAAGGTCTGGTGGTTGAAGACACAGCCCACAGTGCGGTAGGGGGACGTGGGTTTGGGCTGGGGGGCCAGGGGTGGGGCGTCTGGGTCTATGGCCTGGTGTAGGTATCTGACCATACATATGGTACATCAGGGTTAATCACTGCCCTTACACTCAGAGTAAAAAAAAAAGATTGATGGAAAAATAATATTCATCAAATCCATTGCACCATTACATTTTGCGGGCATGACTGATAAAATCAGTGATAAAATATACTGTCCTCAAGTAAAGCTTGGTGGGAAGTTGCTGGAAAAATAAAGTTCTGGTAAACGATTGTGGAATCAATAAGGATTCAGATTAAAGTGGTACTATAAAGTAAAAAAAAAAACTGGGATGCAATTGTCAAATGCAGACAAAAGAATTCAAACTTAAAAACGCTGTTTGCTGTAATTAAATATTCAGTTTCTATCACTGTCTCACTGTAACTTGACAAAAGATATGAAATCAAGTCTATATTCATGATGGCAGAAACGATAACTGATGGACAAAATCCCACAACTGAATAACCACCAAAATGTAATCAATTGTTCCTTGGCCCAGAGCCTGGCCACAAAATTAAATGGAAATAGCAATCTGACACACATCCAAGCCCACAAAGACTGGCTAATAAGCTAACTGAGGCAAGAAGGGGGGAAAAAACACAAATTGTTAAATATTAGAGGTATCCAAAACATAAATATTCACTGGGGAAAACCAACTGTTATGTTGTAATCCGTCTGAAGAACAACAACAAAAATGAGACCTGTGTGCTGAGAGACTCTCCCAGAAGGTTATGCTCCCGTCGGTGCCGCGGGTCAGGACCCAGGTATGAGCTGTTCCCTTGGCTTTTGTGCCTACACACACATATGCATCCAGGCCGAAGCCCAGCAGGAGGCTACACAGCAGGGTGGCATGGTCCTCACAGTCCCCCTGGGGAGGACAGACAGAGAGGAGTTCAGGTCTTTGGAGAGCTTAAAATGTGGAAACTATATCATCAACATCATATTTAGTATTTAGAACATGCTTAACCTCACTGAAAGGCCAATTTTCTTTTATTCTTAACATTACAGTCAGTTGTACTTCAAGAGCAACAGGACTTTAGTTCAGGCCCACAATTCATTTCCATTTCCAAAAAGGTCTGTTTTTGGGGAAAAACTGAGGCTGGGCATGGCTGAGTATGGAGAAAAATGTATGATGGAGTGTTAAAAATATTACAACTTTATTCTTGAAATATTAACTTTCCATACTACAGCCCTGGTTCCAAAAAAGTTGGGATAGGGGCATGCAAACATCCCCATTATGCAATCATGTCAGTTTTTAATGCAGTGCTGCCTGAGTGATGGTTTTTGGCCTTGACCCTTCAATGTAGAGATTTCTCTGAATCTTTTAATGGTGTTAGATGGTGAAATGCCTAAATATTGTTCTTAAACTGTGAAAAACTGCAAATTATTCAACAAAATGGTCAATCTTGCCACATTCACAACTGAGCCTTTCAAGGACGCCCCTTTCAAACCCAGTGACGATAATATCACTCGTTACCAATATAACCATCTCACCCGTGGGATGTTTTAAACATTTCTGAGCGCTCCACAGCTGCCCCACTGTTTTGTTGCTCCTTTTTCAACTTTTTTAAAAATCTGTTGCTGGCAGATTCCGAACAAGTCCATGAAGCTAATAACATTTACCTAAGTTGTTCCTGCAAACTACTAGCACCTGATCATTAAAACTGACTGTGCATGGGGAGTTCATTAAATATTTTATCTTTGTACAGTTTACAATTTAATATATGTCAAAAAAAAGGATTTGCAAATATTTTCCATTTTGTTTAATACATGTTTTACAGTGTCCAAACTGCTATTCTTAAAATATGACAACTTTATTCTCAGCTATTATTTCAAAGTATTCAGATCTTATTTTTTTTTTTAAAAGACAAAAAAAAAGACTGATTCTAAGTACCTACATTTATATATATCGGAAATGATTTACTACTGTCCCTGTTGCTTTTCCAATTTAGTACGTCACTACAACAGTCTGTTTAAAATAAAAAATACAATATCCTGTTTTCCCTGCATTGTTAGACTTTCTCAGAAGTGCTGCTAACACACAACAGTCTGCTGGAGAGGAACTAAGCTCCATAGTCATCAAATTGTGCACAGCAGTAAAATAAGTGACTCATACAGCTTTTCCAGTGAAGAGGCCTGGGTTGAGGAGGGGACTTGTGCTGCTGCTGTGTGTTGGCTCAGGCTATGGGCAAGTCAGAATGATAGATGTTCCCCAGAAGTGCTAATATGGACGGCAGCATCAGAACAGGCTGGGGACTGATGAGGCTAAATTAATTTTCTCTGGAATGAAAGTCATAAATCACAGCTGACAAGGGCCACTTTGTAAGAGTTGCGTTGTGTCTGTCTTGCCAGCAGCTCACAGAGGAGAGGCAGGGAACATTTATCCTGTGGTGGTCTGGGAAATTCCTCACTATCTAGTGGAGATGAAAATTTATCAGTCTGTTGACTGTGCACAAATCCTTCTTTCTCCGAAATGACACAATCAGCTGTGCTCAGAAATGGAGTACAGCTAAACACAGCAGAACCAAGTTCACACGATACTTTCTGACTCTTGAAACTAGTTGTTTTAGAATAGAAATGTGTGAGTTTAATACAAAACATACATTATGGCACAGTCTAGACTGAGGTTATATGAGGATAAGGTCTTTTAAGGGGGAAAAAAACAACTTTAAATGCAAGTGATCACACTTCTCTTTAACTTATCTTTCTCTTCTTTTCTGACCATCATTATGAATTATATTAATTAAATAGGATTATAATAATAATTTCAAACGTTTAATCTATTTAGTGACGTCTGTAAATTTCTTTTACATATTAAATATTTTGTTATGTTCTTCATGTGCACCTGCTTTAGTTGTTTGTTTAGTTGCATGCATTTGTTCCTTTGCTTTGTTTTTTTTCTCTCTACTGCACTCAGTTCTCTCTTGAAAAAGATCTCAATCACAATGAGCCTATCTGATTTAATATGGAGGTTATTTCACAACTATCATTCCATATGGACACATTTCAAATGAGAGAATTTTGCTCCCAATGAGTTCAAATATGTTTTAGTGGTGGAAGAAAGTGTTTGCCTCTGCATTCAGAATGAAATTACATGTAAAGTTATATAGAAGCAAATAAAATAAGCGAAGCCACTGGAGCATCTTTATGTTGAATTTAAACAGTATCTGCCTTTGTTTTTCCTTTGCTGAAAGGAGGTGACCCCGCAGTTCCTTATAATTATAGGCCAATCTCTAAATGATGTGTTTTAGCAAAAAATCGTATATTTTCTGTTTGTACTTACTGTGTTTAATGTTGGAATTTGCCTTTTTATGCTGGCTTTCTGTTAAGGGTTAGGAGTTGGGGTTGGGGTTAGAGGTGAGGGATAGGTATGGGGTGAGAGGTAAGGTGGGGTGGGGACAGAGGTCGGGTTAGGGAAAGGGGTAGGTTAGGGTTAGGGATAGGGTCAGAGGTTGGGTGGGGGAAAAGGGGGCAGGGGTCGGGTTAACCCTCAATGGTTAAATAAAGGCTATATATATATATATAGTATTTTTAACTAAAATAACAACACCAGGATGTCAAAGGTCAGTAGAAGATGTAAGGTCTGGACAGGAATCTATGGATCCACAACCTTTGTAATGGCAGCCATCTGGGAGACGAGTATCACATTTAGTTTGAATGAAAGTATGTAAACCATGGATCTATGTTTTTAGTTTAAGTTGGAAGTAATTTATGTTGTGTTTTTTAACCTTGGTCTTGTCATAATGGATAAATCCCTCTGAATTGTTTTGGTGTGTGTTGCCAAATACTGGAGATATTGTTGGTAGAGATGTCTGCCTTCTTTCTAATTTAATGGAACTAGATGGCATTTAAAAACAAACCCCAAACCCCTCCATCTCATTAAAAAAAAACTTTTTTTTCGAGAAATCATGACTTGAATTTGGATTATTTTTTTGTTTGTGCATTCTACCCAAAAATTAATTTTAGCACTTTTCCATAATTATTGTTTTTACTATATAAACCCACAATATAATCTACACACTGAAGGGCTTGTGGTTTGCTGTACCGTGTAGACAGGTTACAATAACCACCTCTAGGTGGCGCCAAAGAAACACATTATTGTAACATTCATCAATGTGCTGCGCTTTGTTAAACTGGTTTTGATCATTCATGACTGAGAAGAGTCTAATGTGTTTATCTTTAGTGTTTGTGTGATACATGGCCTTGATACGCAGCTTAATGATCCGCTTAGATCTGTTTTTCTTCATTTCTCATGCAAATTATCTAATTACCAGTTGTTTATTTATTACATGAATATAAAGTAGGCTAATGAAACGAACAGCTTCACTATTTCCTGGCTTGCTGCCAATTCTACCCTACTACTCTATTCAGTATTAAAAAGCTCTAACTGACATGTATTCAGTCTTATATCTGGTTTTGATCTAGTTTTTACGATATACATTATTAGATATTTGTCGTGTTAGACAAAATCTTTTACTGGTTGAAGGATTTTTAGTCTCGGATGTCAGGCACCATGACTCCAGTTACTTGTCACAGTCTGTGTTGGAGCAAAGAATCCACAACCTACAAAATCCAGGAGGCGGACAGCTCCAACACTTGGAAACTCACACTGAACCAATCCAGATAGCATAAATAACACTGTCCCTAAAACTTAGTTTTCAGCTTTGTTTATCCCCATTGAATGACTGCAGGTTTTGATGTACTGTGTTGAAAAAAAAAAGCTGCTATCTTGTTTTGTTTTCCCCTTTAGACACCAGTATGTGATTTGGATTGTATGAAGAGGAAAATGCATTTGTTGTTTGGGATATATAGAAATATATTCATAATATTTCATAAGAAAAATTATTAATAAAATCATTGCGAATGTTAAGTCCACAGGGTTCGGAAGGTGAGTTCTCTCAACTTTAGAGCAAACGAAAAACACATCACTTTGCAGGAATTTTGACGGTACAGATCTAGCAGTACAGTAAGAGAGTTGCCATCTGAAAAATGAACTCATCTCGCTAAGCGATGTCCAGTTCTCCTTACCTTTCCTCTACACAGGAAGGCCATTAATGTGCACCACTGCTCATGTTTGCCTCCTCCTCCCAGCACAGGGGCCTTCTCCTGGGCCAGCAGGCTGACGAAGCGGGCTGCCTGTCGAGGGCTCTCTAGCAGGCGGCCAGCCCGCAGGACACGCACGTTAGAACACACTGGCCTGTTGACGCCATTCTCATCCTGCAGATAGCAGACACACACTCAAAAATAATATTTGCACAGTAAAGAAGAGACATGAATTTGAGATGTTCAGGATTCAGATTAGCGATATGAGAAGTCCTCTCCTTCCCTTTGCTATTAATTCCACAGGTCTAATAAACAAGATTACTGCCTGATTAATGTCCTTTAAACTAGGAAAAACAGTGTCATATAAAGGTTACATTTTTCCCCACAACATGTGAATTTAGACAAACCTGTGCAAATATCTTGACCATCTTGGATTGGTGTGATGGACGTATCTCAAGGAACTCCCTCCACCACTGTTTGGCATAAACCAAGAAGAGCCTCTCCCTCTCTGCCGTCCTCTGCCTCTCCAGTGATTGCTGAATGACAAATACAGTGGCACCAGTTTCTACATATAGAGCTTTGATGTGTCTTTCACAATTCAATAAGAGAATAAGAGATAAAGATACTCCAGTGTGCCCACCTGTGTACTGATGACGTCAGTGCTGAGAGTCTCTGTGAGAGGAGGGTAGAGCTCCAGACTGACAGTCAAAATGCCAGCTGGGACTTTGCATTCACTTCCTGGAAACAGACATGCATGTTACTGAAGGCTGACACATCACTTAGAGCTGGGAAGTCATTAAACTGTAGCTGTTCATCAGAAACCTTTTATTTCTGGTATAAGCTTACGAAGAAACTGTTCACCGATAATATGTAGTACACCGATATAGTGGTTAATATTGTAAAGCATTCATTTCCAGCCTGGGTGCTAACACCCCTCCATTTACTCACAACAGCAAACAAAAACATATAAGTCTTTGCGAGCTGGTCACTTGTATGAACATGACATATTAAACTGGTACTACTTCTGTACTTTACCAACGAGCTGCATGATTCATTCTTCACTCTGAGCCATAGAGTTGTTATAATTAAAAAATATAAATGCATTAATATTTCGGTAAACTCTTTCACTGCAGAAGAATGACCCTTTCTCACCAACTCCCATCAGCTCAACAGCAAAGCAGGTCTTCCCACTGGGCGAGCTGAGGATTGTCCTCCAGTCCAGAAAGTAGGATGAGACCAGTGTTGTCTCACTGGAGGTGTCTGTGCTGACCAGCACCAAGTGAACTGGGTCGCACAAAGACAGCATGGTGGTTGCGTCCGCCATTTTACTGCCTTCACCTGCAGAGCCAGAAGTCATTTCAAGATTACAGACTCAGTGCAGATTATATATTAAGCAACATGAGAAAGACTGCTGGTCAACAGTGATCATTTCACATACCTGTGCCATCTCTGTGGATCTCTAAGAGGAAGCCCTCCTTCAGGTCAGGTTCACAGGCACAAGGCACTGGCTTTGAGCGAAACCTCTGGTTGCGGAAGTGCAGATAGAGCGTAAAAGTAGAACACACCTGACCAGGTAAAGGCTCTGGCTCCTGCAGGTGCTCCAGAAAGGCCTTACCACCAAGCACTTGGAGATACAGGTACCGCCGAGATGGGTCAATATTGGCTGAGAGAATGAAGAGGATGTCTTTACTTAACTGTTCCAACATTATTACAACAATTTGAGCAAAAGAAAACAGGTTATGTTTTTATTTTGGCTTATTTGGACAATTAAATGGTGTTTCTTACTTTTTTTCAGCTGAGTTATATTCTTGTCAACAAAGTGAGTAGCAGGCTTTGGGGGGGATGCTGTTTCTGCATCTGTAGGTTCTTCCTACCAAAGCACACCAACATGACAAAAGTCACCTGGTGACTGAATCCATACAACTTACATTGGAGAGACTGTTATGTGCATGAACTGGGTTTAAAACAGTAGAAATACTGAAAACATTTAAGAAAGTTGTTATTTACATTTAGTTAGAGTCTATTTTCTATTTGAATCAAATTAATTACAGTTGACTGCTGTCAGCCAAATCATCAAATATGTAATTCTATAAATATGTCTGTTAAATGTTTGCCAACCTGGGTAAAGTGTAGGTCCTTCATCACATCATCTATGATACCTCTGCGCTGCAGAGCATGTAGGAAATCCGCCTCAGACAGCGATAGGTGAGCTGGGCCTTGGTCATCCCTTAAAGTCTCAGAAAGCACCTCTCGAATCTTCCCATGGATGTCCATCTGATAACCACAATAAACACCACATTGCCATACTCTTCCTCGAAACAAGTCACAAGATGTCAGGAATCACCAATGTTGTTTTATTTTACATGAATATTATTTTTCAGACACACATTCACACAAATTCACGATTTAATATAGCTACATATGACAATAATCAGGGTCTAAGCAGATTGATCTCAAAGAGCTAACATCTTGGACCTTTGTCTCCCCTGAGCAGGTAACTGTGTTTTCCACACACTTTCCCACAAGTTGGAGCAATGACCTACAGAAATTTGAGTATTTTTGTTGATTTAAACTGAAAATGCTTACAACAGCAAAGTAGGCCATACTGCTGGTTACAGGTGTATTGTTAATTTCTTTAAAATTAGATTAAATTAAAAGTGTAGTGAGTATCAATGCGGACTCACAGTGTACTTGATCTGAACACAAAATGAAACATTTGATATCTAGTAACCAAAGACTTGTGGCTGTATAGATTATTTGAGTTTGCATATTTTGAAAAATATAGAGCAATTAACTTCTGTTCGTGTAGATCGTTTTGTTGTTGAGATTGAGAGTTCAGAGAGCAGTCTGCTTTCAGGACGTCTGTAGACTAGATAGGCAAAATGCTATTATGGAGTGTGAGAGAACAGCTTACACTAGTGTTAAGATACGTGCCCTAGCTTGGAAATATCAGTTGACTGTTACTTATGTACATATACCAAAGCCGCCGTAATAACAAAAACCGAGCTCCGTATCTAAATATGATTTATTATGCGTGCGCTTTCGTCAATGAGCAAATAATTTAAACATTAATATGCTCATTTGAATGGGATTTGGTGTACCAGTTTCCCTTCCAGACTAAACATATGCTTAACTATTAAACCATGTATTACAAAACATACAGCATACAAAGTGTAACTGTTCCACACAAAGCAAACTTGTAGACATTAAAGCTAAGTAGTTTGCTCACCTTACGCAGATGGTTGTGAATGATTTGCTTCAGCTCAGAAGCTTTCTCTGGAGGCAGAGACATGACAGTTGACCAGCTCTGGACAATTTTTAGAGAAAAAAAGCTACGTTATGAATAGGACAGTGTTAGGCACGTTAAACGTAGGTATGAGCAATATTCGATCCGTGTACACATTTGTCGTCTGTAACATAATCACATTTTCATCACAGCCAAGTGTGGTGGCGAGTTTGGCGACAACTGCCAGTACACTCTATGGTTTAAACTGTGGCGCAAAAGCAAGCGGGAATGCTGCTCCACTGACGCCTGACGACGTCCTGAGTCAAATTGTTCAGGTATTCGAAGAATATATACTAAATCGAAATAATGTTTGTAGAATGTGATACAACGTAGTAGATGCCTTATTTTAGGGGAATTATTTATAATTATGGTTGAAGAAACATTTGCCATTTTATTTAGGCATTGTATTGGTTGCTCTATAGTCTTCTGATATGCGACAACCGACGGCAACCACAAAAGGACCCGTTTGTAGTTCAAATTGTAGTTTGTGCCTGTTGCTATGTTTTCATATCAAATTTGCTAGTTTTATATAATTTAGACAATTTGGATTATTTACTATCGCCGTTAATATATAATGTAGCATTTATGAGATTGTCCTGTTAAATAGCACTCAAGAAAAAAAAAGAATGCATTGTTTATTTTAATGGGGATGGGGAAGACGCTAGATCATAGTTTTTGATCGGAACCAACAAACATATTACCTGCGTTTGGAGTGTTACGAGTTACAACAACGGTAGAAAACAGTCTCCCTTTTTACGTTTAAAAGGGGCTAGTAGCTCATCTGTGTGGCACATGTATACACATACATTTTTTAAAAATAATTTTGACTTTGTAATTAATAAACAAACAAAGAAGGCAAGTACGTATTTTTTCCTGTTTTCAACGGCTGCCATGACAACGACCACAGACGGGTTCTGCAGGGTTACTCGATATTCCGACACACCGGTATGACTGGCCCTACTCTGCCTCTGATTGGTAGTTTTACCATAACCGTAACCAATCCTACTTGTCATACCTGAACCTAACCAACCCTAAAACTGTTCAGTGGCAACATATACCCTATGTTGATAGCTCTTACAACAAATCTGGTACTTTTCATTTTATCAAAACCTCTTGTCTCTTTGTTGTTTAGCTCCATGCATACATCAGTCGATCCCTTTCTTTTACAAACGCCAATGCCGTCCCAAGGACAAGAGAAAATTAAATTACTACAGCAGTCATTATGAGCAAAGCCTCCTCTGGATATATTGAATCAATTCCTGGAATCCATGATGAGAGGCCCCAAGTCTCGTTGCATTGATTTAGCGCATGGTCAGAATTAAATAATGACTGTGCAGGGATAGGGAGAGCTGTGGATAGATCCTGTAAAGCTCCTTTACTGACAAAAGAAAAAAGAAAAATACAAGCAGACAAGCAAGGTTTGGTATATTAAAAAAAGACAGTTTTAATTTTAATAAGTTTTTCATGTTTTGTTTGCCTTTTTTTT
>CAFUXE010000607.1:326452-347015 GCA_903364295.1 Serranus cabrilla
TGAGAGGCTTGTGACACGACACACAAGGATTAAGTACATTTTCTTCCAAACGAAGTAAATATTTTGGGCTGCCTAAGATTACCACTACCTCTACACTTGCCACAGTGAAGGTCTTAATGACAAAATTTACTTTTGTGTTGATACAATTTTTCTTTACAGACTAAAAGCTTAATTGCTAACCCAAACATTCTAAAGTGTTCTTTGTAGAATTTCATTTTTTTTTTTAACTTTGGCAAGTTAACAAAATGTTTGGCAGTCTAAAAAGATGAGACTGTTGTTGGCAAAAGCATCAAATTATTATTTTTTTATGGACAAAATTTTGTGTCAAAGAAATGTACTATGATGCTGAAGACTTAAGACTTATATTAGTACATGTTCTGACCCATTAACCAAAACTGCATACAGGATGCTTTTTAAATAGCTTTTGCAATTTAGCCTGTAAAAAGTGTGCCAAACTCTTTTCTTAGGTTTGGCTGAGGCCATGGCTAAGTTTGATTTTGGCTGAAACATTTACTGTGATGCTGCAAGAGTAATTTGAAGAAGAAGAAAAAAATCATGAAAAGATTTGAACAGTTTCAATGTATCAGTTTAAATTCTAAACTACTACCAGGGCCAGGAGGTAACATGAGGAAAAGTTGTGTTAGTTGAGTTCTAAGTTGTGCCAGGAGGGTGATGGTATCAGAAGCCTAAACTATGTTCCCTGACACCCCTACCTGCTCATGATAATGTTTTTAAAGTAGAACAAGAGTTTGAAATGGCAACAATGCCTGTTTTTATCCATTTAACTAAAACTGTTTACAATAAGCCACACAGTTCAGTAGCAGCATGTGTTTTGTGGGATCCAGTGGCAGACTCTGGCTGTCACCTGCCTAGTATCAGATGTCAAAGTCTCACTGGCACTTCAGCTCACCAGCACGTGGACAGTCTGGGGGGGCCCACTCTTAGTCCATTAGTAGACTAATTGGTCGACTAAGATTTCTTTACTTGATTTGCTGTTGTTATTTTTTAAGATTTATTTCCAAGAAACTTATGAACAAATCTCTGGCATGCACAAGTTTTGAAATAGTGCTTTTGCATGATTCTTTGTGGAAAAACTTTTTCTGGATTTGTTGATTGAATCGACTGGTCGTCAGAACTGTCAAGTGTTAGCTGACCATGAAGTCTTCAATCAAAAACCGCCCTACTGCAGCCATATCAGAAAGCCAAAGCTTGAGCATGAGACATTTACAAGTGAGTATAATTCCCTGGTCTTGTGACTGAGTTACCTGGGCTGCTGAGTTGACTGTCGGAATGAGCTTGGCTCCCTCGATGACAGCCATGTAGGAGAAGCGGAGCTGGTCAGGGGTCTGGATCAGGCCCATGCGGTATTCCCTCATGTCCAGTAGCACCTTCTGTATGTCCACTGATGACGGATTCTCCCTCCTGTCAATCTGCAACAGATTAACATGTTTCAATACTGATTATTACATTGTAGTTAACATCATGTTTTTGATAAACACTGAAACATTGAGACTGCTTAACCAAGGCTAATATTATGCTTGTGCTTATCAATGGTGACCACAAATTCAGGGGTCCTGGATCTGTTTACTTCTTCCACCACTGTTTCTTTTACTCTCTCCCTTCATTCACATGTTTGTGTTCAACAGGCCAATTGTTTTCATTTTTGAATGGGTCCACTTCCCCCGGTACCTTTTCAGATCAGGTCACTTTTTCAGAGATCCTTTCAAAAATGATTGAAAAAGTCTGTGTGATAACCTCTTCCAGCTTTTAATTCCATACTTCTTGCAGACTCGGTCAATGCATGCAACTCTATGACCAGCATGTCACCAATTTCCCTTTGCTGCTATAACAAGCAAGCATAATCATACCATCAACATCTCATCACACTCAGTTGTCGAAGCTTGAATCGCTTGTGTAACAATTCAACCTTTTTTTTCAACATAATCATTGGGCAAACATTTCCCCTTTAATGCTGCCTGTGACGTTCCCCCTCTCTATTCTCACCAGGACCAGGCATGTGTCCACCAAGGCCAGCGTCCCTGAGCGTCCAATCCCAGCGCTGCAGTGCACTACAGAGGGCCCGTGCTCCGGTCCCAACGAGCCAGACTCACGAATCTTGAAGAGGAAGTTGAGGAAGGAGGCCGGAGATTCTGGGACACCAAAGTCAGGCCACGTGGTGTAGTGAAAGTGGTAGATCTCCCTCGACTCCCCCGTCTACAAGAGAGAACGTAATGTCTGACATGACTGGAGCGTTATAAAGACACAAATTCGGCATGACTTGGCTGATTTGTCATGAGGAAAACATCACATAACCCTTGAAATCTACATACGTTTATAACGAGATGCTGGGATTCAAAATTGATAAAGAAGTACAAGATAAAAGCAAGTGAAAGAGGTTAAGTAATGTTCAGAGTAGCTGCCCTGAAAATGAGATCTAGATGAATGGACTGCATGGTAAATGAGCTCAACTTGTATAGTGTTTATTTCCAGCGACCACTTAAAGTGCTTTAACATTAAAGTTAATCATTCAGCTGTTCACACACGGGTGGTGGAGGCTACCCTACACAGTGCCACCTGCCATCAGTAATCCATACACGATGTCTACATGTTTTTCGACATGATCAGTGGTCATGACCATCTGAGCCACTGCTGGCCCTGAAGTAGCAAATGCAAATTAAATGGAAAAAAATGTTTAACATAGCAGTGGACTGTAATTCCCCTGAACTAGAAACAAACTATGTCTAAAGCTGCACTACTTTGCATTTCAAAAAGAAGTTACTTCCCCTCATGCTCACCATTGTGTTTTGCAGTTCTAGCACTCGGATTGTGTAATGTGATTGGTCCTCCTCTGCAAGTAGCCTGACAACAAACCCTGTGTCTGTGAAGGACATCTGTTGTTCCTCTGTGGTGGGCCAGTACTGTGCACACTTTTCCTGTTGAGACAAAAAGAAATATACTTGGACAGGCAGCCAAATAGTCCCAGGCGTGTGAATGATGAGCTGGAGAAAGTATTAAGAGGATAAATGCACATTGATTGGGGAGCCGTCACTGGGTGTTCATAGACGTTATTTGTAAGATTACATGAATTCAGGGAATTAGTCTTTTAACAAGATACGCCATCAGCAGTTTGAAGGAATGTGTTGTGTACAAACACTTTGGATTATGTTACTTACCCTCAGGGTCATTATAGTCAGTAGGACTGTGATACTATACACTATAGAGCTTTTTGAAAGTCATGTCCACTTTCCGATAAATGGTGCTGGAATGCCATGACAAGAGCCAAATGCTTGTTGCTTTGCATCTTCTAGCCTCTGTGTCCTTGTTCTAGTTAATTTACCTATTGATTACTTAATAAATGCAATAGAATAAATAAAACAGGACAACAAATTTCAGTCTTTGTTGTTGTCTGCTGATATATAAAACAATTTCTGTAGGGTTAAGTAAAAATTGACTTTGGGCACATAGATTTCTGTCCCACTTGCTTGACTAGGCAAGTGAAATTTAATTTAATTTTGTGGAAAAGCTATGTCAAACATAAATCATTGATCAAAGCAGAGCATTTCTTTTCTTCCAACATAAGTGGAGATAACCTTTCAGCTACGCTTTCAAGAATCTTGTGAAATAGGTATTTGAGATCTGGTGTGGTAAAATTAGCGTAATTGTGTAATGAATTCAACAGATGACCAGAATGAGCAAGTTCAAAAGTTGAGTGCAGTATGTTCTATTGTGTATTATTGAGTAAAACTAGTGGCTCATTTATTACCAGCCTTTCAGGTTAACATTACTTTTTGACCAAGTACAGAGAAAATACATAAATATCAAATTTAACTTTGCCAGCAAATAACACGTAAATACAGAAATCTTTTTTTTTGTCTTAGAGGACAGAAGGATGACAAAGTATGCTGAGAAACAATGTGTTCAGGGTGCTCTGTATGTATCAATAATATCTACAGCTAAAACTTGACACCTTTAAGCTGACAGCAAGAAAATCAATTATTAGCAGGTGCTTCAGTGTACTCACAGATCCCTTTTCAATGACTCTGTTGAGCATAATAACAGCTTTGGAACACTGCTCCCAAATCATCAGCCAGAAATGACCGCAGGTATTCCTCAAAGGCCCCTGGGGGAGAAAAATAAAAATGTTGTATACACACATAAAACCCTGTCACAACATTGCTTTCACAATGCCATACCTGAGAAAGAATGTAAGCTCTTTGGGCTTCTTCCACCATGACTAAACTTGCATTGATGTAGTCATTTTCAGAGTTTTCAAGTTTCACCCGACTGTGATCATCTGAAACCAAATGAGATCACAGAGCAATTACAAATCACAAAGACGTCACTGGAAAAAACACAGATTCTGATTAACCTTATTTGTCATAAGACTCACATGGGCTGACATCTCTGTAGCGGTTTAAATTCCGATTTACTGGAAGTTTTGCCACTTTGTAAGGATATTCACTGGCTTGGTTCCGGATCTCCTGCCAGAGACAAAAAGTTGGAAATTAGGAGAATCACATCATGTTCAGTGAACAGTGATGGGAGACACACTTGCACAGGTACAACAAACAGACCCTGTCTGACATGAGTTGGGGCCACGAATACTAATAACACTAACATAGATACTACACACAGAGATAAAATAGTCTTTAATACAGTACATGTGCTAGAACTTTCATCTATACCTGACACACACTGCTCTACTTTGTTGTCATCTGTCACATTATCTGTATTGTGCTGTAGGGCATTTCTTTCACAACATGTGATATATCAAAAGGAAACATTTTACGCATAATAATACAAGTAAAAACGACAACTAAACTTTGACAGGCCCCAGAATAGTTTTTCAGCATTTTAAGTTAACACGTGGAAAACAAATCTACTTCAATATATGATTACAATCTACAGTTGTAGACATTGGTACTCACTAAAACAAAGAAAAGGAAAAACTCTTGGGATGATTTCCCTACCAACTACAAAAAAGGCCTTTTATTTATTATTTTATTTCTATCTACTATGACAGCATATCAAATCTTATATAATTCAAATAATTGTTTACGATGTAACACCGGTATTTTAAGTTGACTGAGAGTTTCTCTACAAAACATCTCCGATTACATGTTATCCTTCGGTTAGTAGTTACGTATTACAGAGTCACAGCCAAAGTTAAACCGGAACAGAAATATTATCAAGAAATGCTGCGCTCTCTCAAGACAGCTGGTGGTAAAACACATGCGCTTTTCTCTGGAAGTCCTGATGAGTTCTCAGAAACTGCAGCTGACGTCTGCTAGCGTCATCCAGTATTAGCTAACTGAGCTCAACTATGAAGACTGTGCCGTTGCACGTTTTCTAGCTACAAGCTTTCTAGCTACGGAAGTCAGCGACTACTAGCGCGGACTGCTAGTTTCTCAGTCGCCTTTACTGTGTATAACACAATACATAACTTCTCCCCAATATGATGCTGTCCGATAAGTTAACCCAATAAAATGAGCCGCATAGAAAGCTAAAAGTGACCAAATACTGGGAAATGTGTCTAACGGGCTAGCTACCAAATTAGCTAGCCAAGTAAGTTAGCAACCGATCGTCATAGAAACACGAGAGGCCCAGTGTCCCGACTTACATTGTAAAGGTTTTGCCATCTCCCGGACGAATCAATGTCTTCAAATTCCTGCTCCATTGTGTCGTAATTAGTGCCCCGAGACAGTTGCTGAATGATCACAGTGTTTGCAGCACCGTTCACTACGTTACTCCTTTCTGTCAGCCATCTAAACAGCAGTGTGTAACCTGGGAATCCCTGCGGGGAGTCTGCTGCTCCTGCACAATACTACAGTCTATGTACTACATGCACGCAGACTGACTTGGGTTGCCAGTTACGTCTTTTTGTCCACCTAGCACCCAAATCGTTTTGCATTAAATGCAAGAGTACCATAACAAATATAGTATCTTACAATACAAAACAATGATTTGCCAACATATCTTAGCTTATGTCTAAAAGTGTTCAGTGTTGTGGTAATCCTTTTTAATATTTATTAGCTAAACTTGGAATTAACATAAAAGCTATCAACAGTTAGTAGATATCCACAATTCAATTCTAGATATCTGCAACTGAATCGTAGATACCTGTAATGAGAAACCTTATACACATGAATGCCAGAAATAGTTTGAATCTTACGAGGCAAAATATAATTATAAATATGTTGAATTAGAGCTTGGGGCAAAATGACGTTGTAGATATAGATAATGAGCATCCAGTCTTCCTAAATACTGAAACGGCTTGCCATATGAGTGTTCATATGAATATAGGTAAATATTCTACTAAACCTGGCAACCCCGGTGACAGGAGGAGGGCAGTTGAACAAAAAATGTAACAAAATATTACTTTCAAGAGTCAACTAATTTTTATACATCTATATATCTATACTTAATTTTTCAAATAATGTTCTGGTTGAGATCCTGTTCAACATGCCAAGTTTAAACTGAAACGTTACATAGAGTACCTTAAAATGATTTTCCTAAAATTGGTTTGGATGCGCCCCCTTGTGGTCAAATCCTGTGCACACGCACTCACTACGAGGACCCGCCAAACACTGAAGCACAAACGCGTTGGACACATGACAGGCCTGCTAGGCAACCACCTTAGCTAGTTTTGCTGGTTGCGATCATGTTTGTAGCGCGAAGTATCGCAGCAGATCATAAAGATCTAATTCACGATGTGTCGTATGATTTCCACGGCCGGAGAATGGCAACTTGCTCCAGTGACCAAAGTGTCAAGGTAATGTAACATTTAGTATTCATCAGTTTGCCTATGTTAGCTTTAACTGTCACAGCTAGCTTGTTAACATCATCCGCATATGGGCACCCTTCGTTTCCCTATGGATTTACTGCGTCTCATTCTCCACCAGTTGTTGACAGACTTAATGTTAGGTCATTTGCTAAATATGCTACTAATTCTGACCAGCGGACACAGATTTACCTAACTGAAGTTAGCTAGTTTGCTAGGCACGGTGTCTCTAGCATACAAGCTAGGGTAGCTAGCTGTGTAGCAGTGTTATTGTGACTTTAAACAAGACAGAACTAGGTGGTAGCGACAAAATACATTTGGAAATCGCCCATGCATGCATAATGCGCTTGTTACTTAGATGGTGTAATCCAACATTAGTTGGAAAGTGACTTTTATATTGGTAATATCTTACTCAATTGTTTCGCATCTTATTTCTTTCAGGTTTGGGACAAAAGTGAGAATGGAGAGTGGCACTGCACAGCCAGCTGGAAGGTAAGCCACTTGATATTAATGTATACTACTTGATATATTACTATCATTGATGTATATACATATTATACATAATTGCCATAATTATTTATATCATACCCTGTGTCTATTGTGGGCTCATACTTTTAATGGTAATTATATATATAGTTAACTAGTGTCGGATTTATTGATTTGAGAAAAGCTCTTTTTTTCTGGTGCAGACACACAGTGGATCAGTATGGAGAGTGACCTGGGCTCATCCAGAATTTGGTCAGGTTCTGGCCTCCTGCTCTTTCGATAGAACAGCTGCTGTCTGGGAAGAGATTGTGGGGGAGTCCAATGACAAGCAGAGAGGCCTGAGCCACTGGGTTAGTTCAACTCTAGCATCCTCCTTAACTAGCAGGGCAGCATCACAAGTATTTATTTCTTAACCATGGACTTATACAGTCCAGTAGCTCCTGCAGCATTTAGAATGATTGTACACAGTAAGGTTTGGTTTTGATTATACATTCTACTAATATGACATACCCAGTCCTGCTGTCATTTCACAGTTAAACATTGCAGGACTCAGCTAATTGTATTTTTTTTCTGCAGTCTTCTGTTTGATAAAAAAGCTGACCTAATTA
Source organism: Serranus cabrilla (assembly GCA_903364295.1). Taxonomy (NCBI): domain Eukaryota; kingdom Metazoa; phylum Chordata; class Actinopteri; order Perciformes; family Serranidae; genus Serranus; species Serranus cabrilla. The sequence continues at coordinate 334,328 of CAFUXE010000607.1, forward strand.
TTTCATGGTGTTCTCGTTTAGATAAAGAGAACCACACTGGTGGACAGTAGAACCTCAGTAACTGATGTGAAGTTTGCCCCGAAACACATGGGCCTGATGTTGACTACCTGCTCTGCGGACGGGGTGGTGAGGATCTATGAGGCTCCTGATGTGATGAACCTGAGTCAGTGGTCACTGCAGCATGAGATCTCCTGCAAACTCAGCTGCAGCTGCATCTCGTGGAACCCTTCAAGGTTAGACCAAAGCTTTACCTTTACCTGAAATGTTTGAGTTGTATCAAATTGAATGTATAGAAGATGTAGATGACGATGTGCTTTGCAATAAAACTTAGTTATAGGAGGTTGAGCTGCAACAACTTTAAAATTATTCATCAACTATCTATCAAGCATTGGTAGTTCCATATTCTCAAAGTGAGGACCATAAACTAAAAATCTTTGTATTTTGGACTGTTTTGGGGATTAAATTAGATATTTGATAATCGCACCTTGGGCAAGATGAAATCCTGAGAGGCATTTTATAGATAAATTAACAAAATATTTGGGAGATTAATCAGTTGTGAAGGAATAATCAGCCCTCAAGTTTTGGCTCTAATGGTTAAGTAGAAATAAATATTTAGTTGATGTTCCAGAAAAATAGAAAAGTACTTATTCTTTGATTGTGAACAACAACCAGTTATATTTTATACATTGTAATTAAGATAAGACATATGGTCTCTGCAATATTGTATGGCTCATTTGTTTGATGTAATAGAAAGATTAATTGTTTAATAGATACTACAAACACTCTGCAATAAATCCTGCCTTCATAAATGCTGTAACGTTCAAACTGTTTAGGGGGTGTAGAGAACTGTATGATCTTTTTGGAGGCTGCAGTTTGTGGTGCTTGTGAATTGTATTGCATTATGTGTTTCTGTAATTTGGTCCACCCCATTTATATCAACGAAAAAAGGATAAATAACACAAGCACCTCTGTGTATAAAGACATGTTATTTCATGATAATAGCAGACAGTCTCATAAGTTGTTGCAGCAGTTTTTGTGTTGATACCATTTATTGCACAGATTTGGTGCTAAATTGAACCATTTGACACACTCAAGGATAGATAAAAGTGGTCAAAAATCCATCCAAGAGACCAAATTAAAACACCAAGATCTTGAAGAACACCACAGAAAGGTCCATGGTGTGATTTGGTATCAACAACTTTTGACATTTTCTGCTTTTGTTTAGCGACCATGTCTTCAACTGCTGAGAAACCTGCTTATTGTTATTATGCCTAGGAAAGCCATACATCCTCTGAAGGCCCTAGGTTTTTGTTTGTGGTTATATTTTTACTGAGGCTCTGATTTTACTAGATGTCACAACAGTTCATGTTATACAGTGATGTCAAGACTGTCGGGGACCCCAGCATGCAGAAATATTCAAATATAATAGGTAGGATTAGTAGATAAGTGTGCATATCTGTAATGGGGAGTCTTGTGATGACCCATTGAATCCATTTCCATTAAGCTATCTTAAGATCAGAGGTCAAGGGACTCCTTTGAGAGTGGTTTTTAACCCTTCCTGCCAAGAAATAATGACGAGGTCGGTGAGTCTTTGGGTCTTTGTGTTTCTTGTGAGGCCATCTTCTCACAGCTCTAAGACTGAATCCACTACAGCATTTGGACAAAAAAAAAGTCAGCCCTGCCAGTCAGAACTTTTAGAGGTTTAAAAAGAAAACAGTTGGCCAAAAATACGGTATTAACAGCTTTGGGCACTTTCAAACATTCTGGTAGACCAGTGCTAAATTCAAGACATTCTGTAACTGGCCTTTTAAATTGCAAGGTTCTGTGTTGCTGAACTGATGAAGAATATGAACTGTGACCTCCCAGCAGCCGCTTAGACTATACAGTTAAGGATATGTCGGTGTAATCTTGTGTTGTTTTTTTCTTTACCATCCAGCTCTCGTGCCCACCCACCAATGTTTGCAGTGGGGAGCGATGACAGTAATGTAACGTATGGTGGGAAAGTTCAGATCTATGAGTATAATGAAAACACAAGGTAAGTGTTAACTAAGTGTTGTGTATGTGTGTCTTAATAAAATGCCAATATAAGCATTACTACATTTCAAGTAATTTTTGTAAATGTAATTTTTTTAAATATTTATTTACTTGTTTCAACCAATGTTATAAAGGAAATACGCCAAAGCCGAGACGCTGATGACTGTTACTGATGCGGTCCATGACATTGCATTTGCTCCAAACCTGGGGAGATCTTTTCACGTGCTCGCCATTGCAACAAAAGATGTCAGAATCTTCAAGCTTGTTCCTATGAGGTGACTAAATCCTTAATGTTCCCTCCATTTTATACAGTTGTCATATGAAGGACCGGAAATACACGAAGATAAATGTCTCTAACACCCTGCATTCACATTAAAAAAAATAAATCATATACATGCCGATGTTGCCCCTGCAGCTGTAACTGTTTAAACCGTTATAATGACAGAAATGAGAACTAACACTGTGTAAATTAATTCTCTGTAATTTGGATCCCCCTAACAGGAAGGAGAGCACCTCTACTGGACCCACCAAGTTGGAGGTCCAGATTGTGGCTCAGTTTGACAACCATAACTCCCAGGTGTGGCGTGTGAGCTGGAACATCACCAGCACCCTGCTGGCCTCTTCTGGTGATGACGGATGTGTTCGCCTCTGGAAAGGTAGGGCATTGTTGTTGGCTTCTGTTAAAGGGATTGTTGAGATTTTTCAAAGTGAGGTTGTATGAGGTACTTAACCACAGACGATGTATTCCAAGTATAACATGCTAAAATATTACAGGGTCTAACATATGTCAGTCCAGAAAATGCAAACAGTTGTCCAATCAGGCTACTGTTAGAAAAAAAGTTATCCAAATACTTTTCCAGACATTTCTTCACAAGTGATGTTACTGTGTGCTCTGCTCACCAGTCTTTGCTCTGCTCTGACTGTCTCTGTGTCACTGTCCCTGGGATGGGATTACACAAAGACGGACGGACACAGACAGACTTGTTCACTTCATAGATGTGTGTAATGAGTGTGTGGCTGAGCTGCTTAGCAAGAGTGTGACGACTGCTGTAATATGGGACAATATTAAATTTAATTGTTTACCCATGACAGTGAACTTTTCAGTCATGGTCAAACTCTTTTCCAGTTTGCTCAGGTGTGTAGGAAATGATGGACTTTGAGTCACTTGTTGATCATGTTACAGATTGCGTAAGTGCTGATTTACCTCCTGTGTCCTGCAGCCAACTACATGGACAACTGGAAATGCACAGGCATCCTGAAAGGAGATGGCAGCCCACTCACTGGCTCGTCCGGTCAACCCACAGCCATGAGCACCGTTGTGGGCTCCTCTGTTCAGACCTCCCAGAACGCCCTGAACGGGATGTCTGCAGGAAGGTAGGTGGTGTGGTGTGTCTCACGCCACTCACCCAGCCCAACCCGAGCCGGTCAGAACTGACAACTTATTATGCCTCACACTGACTGGGACTGCAGCTGCTCACTGACAAAATTCCTGGGCCCACACTGACCAAATGCTGCACTCATGCAAAGAGCTTGGCTTCAAGCATACAGGTTGTCAGCATAAAGCCTGTGGAGTTGAATGTGTTGTGGTGTTTTTTTTGTTTGTTTTTTTAAATAAAAGATTTCCTCTTGATTTGTACAGATGCATGCAGGTGAAGATTCATGTGTCCACTTTGGATTGTCAGTGTTAGGGCTAACCATATTCTTGGCATAAAATGTAAAATAAACCTGTTTGTATAAATTTGATATGTGATGATTATTTCACATTATTTTTGGATAGATAGCTCAATCATCGTGTTGCTGGGTAAATATTGAGAATTTTGTTTAGTCTACTACATCTTAACACCCAACATGATAGTGATGAGCATTAAGAGAAAGCTCAGTCATTTATCTCTTTACATTTAAATTAAAATTTGAATGAATCCTTGATTAAAAATATTGCCAAACTCTTTGCTGAGCCGGACAGTTTCAATGAACCTTATTAACCAACTGTAATACCATCAGGAAATTGTATAAACACATGCAATACAGGTATGAATACATCCACTGACACTTGAAATAACAGATTTAATAGTTTTTAATTTACAAACAAAACACCAAATTCATAAGCATTAAAAATCACCTAAATTCAGTGCATTCAGGTTTTGTTGCTCCAGTCTTTGATCAGTAGTTTTCAAGTTTAACTTCCTGCTGACTGACTCTTCTCTACATCTGCTACACTTGCACTGTGTTTCGTTGTTACGTCATTTACTATTATCCCATAATTTTCACTTGTAGCCACAGAAGTCTTGTTTTAGGAAATGTTACACAGGCTTCCTGTAAATCCGAATTATACACCATTTCACAGGTGTAAACAAAAACATTCCAAATATATTTCCTGACTTGTTGCAGTGTATGCGAATGTCATCAGTTCACAGGAAGTTAAAATGGACTCAAGCTGTTGCCTAGCAATGCAATTTCATCAAAACATACTGTAAAGGAGCAACTATTACCGTTGGATGTTATTACTAAAACAGGTTACAAATGTCAGTGGATGATGAGTGTATGCTAACACTGGTTCTATCTGTTTATATGTGGCTAATCTTAACCTCTAACTTAGTCCCCTCTGAATAACAAAAGCTGTGTACTGTATAACATCCTGTTGTATTAACTTTGCAACCAAATTAATACAAAAACAAATTTCATTTTGTGAAATTACACTGCCTGAAAGTGTTCTTGCATTCTAGTTCCTTGTTGATAAAGTACTGAGAATTGGGGTTGTTGAAGTAATGTGATATTGTACTGCTTGTTGCATGCAGGATTGGCAAGAGAGCTCCCTTTGCCCCTCCCCTGCGGCAGCTGACCTCTCCAAAGATATACCAGCATCCTGCATATTACTAATGTCTCCTGTGCACCAGCTACTATTTTCCCTTGTGTTACTTAAGTGTGTGTGAATCAGGTCCGACCTGAATACTTTGGGTAATATTTGCTAATGGTTCTGTTTTTGGGATGAAAATGCATGGTTCTGTTCTTCACAGCTCACACTTTATTTTGGTTCCAACATATTGCCTGCCTGGGGTTCACCTCCTTTAAAAATATTGCATACACACCCCTAAAAATAAATCTCTATCACTACTCTGTCTGCCATTCCTTTTCATTTTTTGGTTGATTCCTTTTCCCCCCTTAATCTCTTGTTTCTATTTATTTTGGTGTGTTTTCACTGTGTATGTCATTTTTAGCCCCTTTTACACCTATCATCTTTTTCTCTCTGTTCTTGTATTTGTTGTCTTCGTCTCCATCCATTTTTTTTGTTGCTTCAGGTATTTCTTTCCGCCTCTGGATCCTCCCAGAGCAGGGACCAGGTATGGTCACCTGCTGCCTCCCTCCTCTCTCATAGAGCACTGTGATGCTGAGCCTGTTCAGCCTCAGCCGCAGGCTATTCCCCACAGACACTCCTCTAGAGCCCTACTGCCCTTACCAGAGGCTGATGGACAGTGATTTTGGGTTGTCTTAAATTAGAAGGGATATGGTTGGGAGATTAGTATGAACCACACAAGTGCCATTCATTTCTAATAAAAACCTTGACTTATATCTGTATTTTTTGTTTTTTAACACTTTGATCTTTTTTCCTGTACATAAATTAGCAAACGAATTGAAAAATGTCTTGAAGATTTTGTAAAATACTGCAATATATGGTCAGAAGCCATTTTAATAACAGTTAAAATAGTCACCTTGTGAATAATAAACTTAACATTTTGCACATTTAGTTTTGTATTGTAGTGCTTGAACTTAGATAATTCAATAAACAGGCATATTTTGTTTTTGGGGTCATGAAAAACAATGTGTTGGCTGGTATTTTTTTTCTGAAGGACTGACAACTTCAACCATCAGGGCCTGCAGAGGAAATGTTAACACTCCTGAAAGTTCATAATTTTACATGGTGGAAGTCAAAGTATAATCTATGATTTTTTTGCTATTCCTTCTTCACACAAACAGAAACTGACATTCATTCATGAATTGCTATCATGTGGGACATAAATAGTACATGATTCAACATTTCTTCTGTTTGAAATGTATTTTTGGAGGAACGTGATTATTCTTGACACTTTATGAATGACATTCTAAATCCATAGAACTGGTATGGTTCTCCGAACTGGATGTGGCCTATTTAATTAAACAACAACAAAAATCTCTGTTCAGCTGAAGTTCATGTTTCAGGTTGGATTTGGCCTGTTGAAATGTCTCTTGAGTGAGTAACTGATCCCTACCAATTCCACGCCTTTTGTGGTGTTGCTGAACCTGATTTTGCAGGGCACATACAAAAGAGATATCCCTACAGGGAAAAAGTAGCACATGTGTCAATATGAGAGATTTCTCCCCCCTTTGCTCTAAACATTGGGAAATAAACTGTTTGTTATTTATTTTTACAGGGGGGATTAAATGTAATGTCATGGCCCACTCTCATTGATACCTCTGAAAAACTGGAATGCATGTGATGCAGCTGTCTGCTCAGGCTTTCTTGCAGCTGCTTGGCAGAACACTTGAGATATCAAACTCAACACTTGGCAAGTAACAATTAATGTTTTACTTTGTTTTTATGTCTTTGAATGTAATGCACAAAGTTTTGCTAAACTTTATTCAAGCACATTTTTAAATAACCTAAGTATGAATGTTTAAGTCTATAAAACTTCCTTAATTTATTGTTTTCTAATTATTTTTTATTGCCATCACATTATGGCTGGAGTCTAAAAATAAGTACCCTCTCCTTTCATTCATCTTGTAAGGACAAACACCCGATTGATGCATCATAGGGCTATTTTCCAGACTGTTCAATCCAACAGAATGACATGAATACTATCCTATCGTAATTGACCATTTCCTCTCTTATCAGTTTGTTGTCCAATTAAAGCAGTTGAAATTGGTTAAGTCCCGCCCACATGACATGACGCTCACGCGGGCTTCCTGTGGTTTCTGGGCGCTGCTTGTTCCTCCGAACTGTTGTACTGTTTGTTTTTGTGGTTGCTTTTAAGAAATAATGTGAAGCTTAAGTGTTTTGAAGTTACTTTTGAAACCCAACTACAACTTGCACGGTGTCTGCATCAGTTAACAAAGACACAACTAGTTGGAGAAGAACCGTGGTCTCTCAGCACCTCTTCGGGAGTTGCTGCTGAATGTGAGTTGAAGTCCAACTAATGTTAACGTTTAATGCTACGTTATGATTTGTCGCTAACGTTAGTTTTTTCTGCTGAAAGGGATCAGTCTTTAACGATTTGGGTAAGCCATTAGGGTAGTTAGCAACTTGTCTGTGTTGTCTGTAACTTGCGTTCTCGCAACACTTCTCTCTAACCTAATATACTAAGATAGTGTAGAAACATTTGTTAGCTCCAATTGGGAGAGTATTTGTGATTATGACAAACCCACTCTGTTTTTAGCAAGTTTACAAGCCAGCTAACCAAGCACTTAAGCAAGTTAATTGTACTCAGTTTGTTTTGTAGATCGCTGTGTATGTGTGTATCTCGAGAACTGTTAAGTTAGTAAGTAGCATAAGTATCTACTTTATACTTGGCGGGTGTATTGCTGAGGAGTCGGTATCCAAGAAATAGCACTGCCGATTGTGGCGCTGATTGGCCAGGTGGCGGCGCTATGACAATGAACTTTAGGTTGTGAACTTTGCTATGGTATGTCTCAGTATTAAGTTATTTGGGTCCAGACGAATCTATCCATATAAACTACGCCCATTTGCGTAGAGATCCATTCTGACATTTTGGATCTTGTCAAAATGAATAATGCATCCATGGTCCAAATCTGTTGTTTTCTACCACTCTTGCGCATGATGGACTCAGATAGGGAGAAGAGTGCCTCCATGCTCCACAGTGCTCTCTATGTTGGGTGGAACGAGATGCAGTGCCCTATTATCTGATGCATAGTATGGAAATTATAAGCAATTAACAATGGCTATAATTTATGTAATGTGTGCATTGCTGTACTTTGTACAACAAAGTGAGATGTTGGTTGTTTCTAAATGTTTAGAGGGGGCCTTAAACGATGAATTTAAATGGTCAGTGCATAAAACCTAGATCCAAGGGTCTCTTGATCTTTACGAATCAGGACTCAGGTCTAACAGTTACACAAACTTCAGTGCTAAATAAAAAGTTAAAATCTAAAATTGAGCCGAATCATGACATCAAAATAAATACTAATCAAATCGTGGATTAGGAGCATCAGCGTGGCTGCTGGAGCTACAGAGTTATACTAGTGCTAAGTGCTGACAGGGACACATATGTCCTGATGCCTTTGGTGGATATGTGTGTGAATAACTGTGCAAACACTTAGGGGTCCTGGTTTTAGGGTTTGAAGATATGGTCTCTCTACTCTAGGCTGCTTGTCCAGTGAAGAAAACAATGCAGTGTCCTCTATGGTGCCCCTCTCGTGATGAAGACGGGTGCATTCTCTTCCAGTATAGAAAACAATATGTATTAATGGAGCCCCTTAAGGGAAGAAAACCTGAAGTAGCTGCTAGCGTGGCCTAAAAATTTACACAACTTAATGCAGTACCATGGGCTGCTATACATCATAGAAACTATCTGCCTGCTGGTAGTCCACTGCTTGCAGCTGGTGCCCCTTCTTTTTACCTTCAGACAACCCAAGTCTACAGGCCTCCTACAAAGTTTTTGTTAATCGTCATCAAATACAATAGCATCCAGCTGCAAAGCTCCAGGCTTTGGCCCACCTCTGGTGCAGGGACACAACTCCATCACCATGGTTGAAAATGGTGTACGGTAATCAAACTTCCTTTTTCAGTAAAAAAGGTGCCTACAGAGCTTACAGTGTAAGATGTAACTGTAATTTATATTTAGGTAACAATAAGCACTAAATAACTTGTACTAACCTTATGAGTTTGCACTGTGGTATAGTCATCTAACTATGAAGGATGAAATATCTCATTTGTCTCAGTGAATTTTTATATGACTGTGACCTATCTCAACAACCGTCTATACAATGGACTTCGAACTCACTTTGTGTATTGCCGAGTACCCAAAGGAGTGCAGTGTTTCGTGAGAAATCAGTTGGCAGCGCTTCAGAGGCTAAGTAATGTGCCCGCTCTGGACAGACATGGGCACAAAAACTTCTTTTCTCCATTAGATTTCACACACTTCAGTTGGCATCAACAAGCTGTGTAATATCTTACAATCTAAAGGGTCCCTTTCATGCCATTGCCCTAAAGTATGGCATTAGCTAACTTATTGAACATGTTTTGAGTTCTCAAAGTATTGCTAACCTAACTATTGTTTCTCCATTTTTTCCTAGACATTACAGATGGTCTTCCTTTGAGCTAAAGGCAAGCCACGTTAGGCTGTCACCCTGCATCATTTGAAAACATGGCAGACAGTTTTTACAAGTTGGAAGATGAAGCCTTTCCCAGTTTCCTCTGCAAGTCCCTGGACAGCACCATTGGCCGCACCACACTGGGGAATGTGACATTGGGTTCAGGCCCAGGACTTCCAGTGGCTGCCTCTACTGTGGCTAAAATTAAACTGGGGTCTGACAACAGGTGGGAGCATGCTTATGCTTTGGACAGATGTGACTTGTTGTGGAACGCTCTTGTGCATCATTTTCTGAATCATCGCACAAGCTATTTGAAGTGTGAGAATTGATGCTGAAATTATTCCAATTCCTGTTTTGGGGGTTTGTGTTTGTTCTAATTGTAGCACTTAAATGCTACTGGAAATGAGAAGTTTTCCTCACAAAAATAGATAGGAATACATTGTAACACAGCATTGACATATACCTGCCAAATATAAAACTGCATATTGGAACATTTTTATTATAATAGGAAGTTGCTACAGCCCTTTTGGGTTTCTAAAATTTCCCACAAAAGTATCGTTACAACACACTCTCATTCCAAACTTGTCGGTCACCGTTGCTTGGCCCCTTGGCATCAGATGCTGAAGGTTTAATTTTTCTATGTTTTGGGGATAGCAAATCAGTTTCAGCTCATTACATACATGGTGGCTTTTCAAAATAAACTCCCATGTTCACAGGAAATGTTCAAGTTTAGGCAACAAAACGTCTTGGTGAAGGTTAGACAGGGAAAAAATCTGATGGGGATTTAAAACAACTACCTTCATACTTGGACACAGTTGACTTGATGATTTAGGTGTCATAGAACATCATGTATACATATGTGTGTGTATATATATATTAAATTTAAAACAAAGTCTCCTTGGTCAAGGTCTGGTGTGTCTGACCCATCCTCCTGCCCACTCCACACAGACCTTTATGCTCTTTATATTGCATTTGTTGCTCTGACTGCCCTACACGAATGTGGAAATATTAATATTTTGGAAAATGGAAAGCCTAATGATTGTTATACAGTTGCTAAAGGCTGTCTTGTATGAATCTGATGCTGAGGGGCACTGAACAAGCGTCAGTATCTTATCTATTTTTGCAGTACTAACCATGTAGATCCGTATCTGTTAACAAACCGTTGTTTTGTTGAAGCAGTGCTGTGTACTCTTGCTTTACAGAGGAGATCCTGTTGAGGCTTCATATCTGGAGGCCAGAGAGCTGCAGCAGGCCAACTCACAGTCATCTGTTAGAGAACAACCCAAGTTTGCCCTCAGCTTCAAAGATGACTTGTGAGTAACTACATGTAGTGCACACTGCTGATTTATGAAAACACTAAAAAAACCTTGTTACAGCACCTAGTATTGTTTTATATTGCAGATATTTCCAGAACTGTACAAAAGTTTTGCACTATTTGTTACTAATGTCTGCATTATTAAATGCAATACAGAAGATCACCTAAAAGCATAAGCCCATTTAGAGTCGACAGATAGATCCCAGTAAGCCCAGCAGCTCTGTGTACTTGAAGTTGTCAGAGCTGATTGTGTTCTACGTACTTAGAGTAGAAGCACAAATATCAAGGAAAATCGCTGTATCAACCAATTCCACAAGTTAGCGAAATAATGGTTGGTGTTAGGTCAGCAGATGGAATGCTATGATTGCTATCTTCTTATCAGTGGCACCTCCATCCTGGGCTCATGGCTGCCCAAGGTGATTGTGTTTGGTTTAATGAAACACAAACAAGAGAGAGCAGTTATTCCCCCACACCAGAATAATAATGTGTGTAGCCAGGCCATTCTGTATGGCTGACTCAGCACCGGGCAAGACTTCCACCATTTAAATGGAACTGGTTCAGATTTCCACATGTCTTTTTAAAGTCCAAAATAAACCCCACAACATTTATGTCCCTAATGGTAGCATTGCCACATAACAAATAGGTTTAGTTCAGCTAATGACATCATAAGACTGCTCAATAGTGGCAGTGTTTGGGTGTGTTCATTTTATAATTCTTGCTTGTTCATTCATTCCATATTTGCATTCCAGGGATAATGCAGATGACTTCATTGCAGCCCACCGTCTTTCAGACATGCTTGTGAAGATTAATTTGGATGAGAGTGGATCTCAAAATCAAGGCTCCATTGTGGGGCTTCCCCCCATGCAGACTGGTTCAGTCCACGGCCGGCCCACAGAACTTGTAACAGGTAAATGCTGTTGCCTCTGTTTAGCTTTATAGGTATAACACTGCCAGTACAGCCCAGCCTCAGCAAAAGTAATTATTCCCTTCTTGACTAATTCACTTTGCTTTTCCTTTGTGTTGTGACAGATCTGTCAACCGGACTTCTGACGTTTGCCCAGTTTGGACATAAAGATAGTACAGATGCAAAGGTACCAATTTGCCAGCTTTTATAAAAGCTCTTTTTCAATAATTTATAGAATCCAAACTTTGTCTTTTAGGAAATAATAGTTAAAAAGTGTTCAGTTTTTAATGTGCATATCATAAAGTGAAGCCATATAACCTATGTTGGAGCTTAAATAATACAATTTAACACTTTTTATTTTGCCTACATTTTATTTATTCATATTATTTAAGTGTTGTTTTTTATTTAACCATGTTACACCTATTTGAATATTTTTTTTAAAGAAAAATTGTCCCCTTCCCCAGTTTCTAGCATGACACCAATGACAAAAAACAAGTTAAATCCCATTTTCAAATATAGATCACAGTTTGGGATTTTAAACAATACCTGCAAACATGCTCTATTTTCTTGCGCAATTTCTCCAGGGTCTGCAGGGCTTACCTGTTACAGCTGAGGAGGCTGATGTGCCGAGTGAGGGAGTGGACAGTGACCATTTCAGTGGCAGTAACTCAAGCTTCCTGGCCAATGAGAAGCTCATGTCTGTGGACAGCATCAACAGCGATATCACAGGTTCTTCCATCCTGTACATTTCCATTTCAGAAACAGCGTTTCCCATGGGTTCAGTCCTTATTGGTGGCTCAGTACAACACTTTTTATGTTACTTTTTTTTTTTTAATTCACAAGAATTCTTCTCCCCATCAGCATAATGTGAGCCTTCGCACAGTACTTATTAAAAAAGAACAGTGCAAGAGCACAGTCTAAGTTAATTATTTGTTCTTTCTTACTCAGTTTATTTTTTAATGTTAACTCAAAAATGGAAATTAATGGGAGAATGCACAGCCAAAGTTCACAAGAGTGAGTATTTAGTATTACACCATTAGAAACAGGTTCTGAGGTTAGCATAGCGAGTGGTTTGGTGTTAGTCAATCCCACAATGGCGAGCACAAATGGAACAACAGAGCTAGAATGAATCA
>CAFUXE010000607.1:347972-360288 GCA_903364295.1 Serranus cabrilla
GAGTTTCAACCATCCCTCTCCCAACGACTGCCGTCCAGACCACCTATGATGTCCTGCGTGGGCTCGGGATTGTGGGGAGCAGTGCTGTTGGCGAGGATGCGGGCAGTGATCTGAATCTGCTGGGACGGAACAGTCTTTCCAGACATGTTGAGGTAAGAATGAGGCTTTTTTTCTGGTACTTTGCTTACTACATCACCTTTTGCCACAGAAGCAGACAAATACAACCTAAATTACAGTAAAAGTCAATGAAACTAGTTCAATTAAAATTTTAAGTATGGTCATATGATTGACAAAATCAAATTTGAAGAGGTGTGTCCTGTAAAGTGATATATTTTGATATTCTATTTTAGGCACTGGGACACATTACATGGAACTATTTGAAATAAAACCCATACAAATATTAATAGAAAAATAGAATAAGCACTAAAATCCCATTACAAGAAGTGTCTCCTCCAGTAATACTCCTAATACAGTTTTCAGAGTCAAAAGATGCTTTATTTGAGGGGTGGGGAGAGGGGGTTGGTTGGTGACGAAAGCTGCCACCACATTTGTAAATTGTCAAAATTCAATTGTATCAGCCAGTTTTCAACCAGACACAATGTGTGGAATTCAAATACTTTGTATAACAATACAAATACTGCACTAAAATAAGTGGTTTGGGGGCTTAGTTACTCTTTAACTTTAACAAACACTTGCTTTATCTGCAATGACAAAGGTTTCTTTATGTAGTGTTTTAAGTGAGATTTAATATACAGTTTAGAGTGCATTGATGCAGGTTTTATTTTTGTGCTGTTCTATATATTTTTTCCTATGTTTATCTGTAAATAGTTTATTAGTTTATCTGCTGTGTGATGTACGCAATGTTTTGCAGATGGGTGACCGCGTGGGTCCTGTAGGAATAGGAGAGGCCAGCTCTTTTGGGGCATCAGGAGGAATTCAGAGGCTTTCTCCCGTCAACTGGAGTATGGTCCTGGACCGACAGGAGGCACTGGTGAGTGCAGATGCATGCCAACTCTAATGTAGCTTTAACAGCCCTTGCATTTATTTAAAAGCTTTATTTGTTTTACACCTTGTCAGTGTGTGCCATTGTGGCAAAATGTGGTCCTGGAGATACCTGCTGTAGCAGGAATGACCACAGGGAGAGTTTTGGCTGTTAAAATTTGTCATGATGAGTCTTACAACTGTGCAAGAAGCAGTGACAATATCTTTACAGGTGATACAGTTTAAGTATTATTGTTTAATGTTTGAACAATAAATATATTGTCTTTATACAATTTTTGACTGTGTGTATAGTATGTCATAAAGAATTAGCAAGTGATTGCACCTTTTTTTTAATTTTCATTCAGACACGGCCCTATTTATTTACCACTTTACTATGCGTTTTATGAATGCCCTGAAATAAAAGTCAGAAAGATTGACCGACCTGATTTTGGAAAAAAAAATGATAATAAAAAAAATCATACACACAACTTACATGAGGTAAATAAAAGATTGGTAACTATGGAGCTTTTAGAAGCTTTTTTTATTTTTTTTTACATTAACAAAAAGATGCACATCACTACACGACACAGTAATACAGCAAATGTCGAAAAAGCCCAAATACTATTAAAGTGACTGTTCATAGAATTCAGAGCAAAGTGATTGTATCCACATGGCTCTCAACATGGTAGAGGCTGAGCCAGTGGCTGGCAGCTAACGGGTGCAAACAGTCCAGTAAACAGCAACAGTGGAGACAAAGCCAGCATTGTAACCAGAGGGGGCATACGTTGAGGGGTTAATGTTCTGAATTTTGCTTACAGCCCCTTTAAGGCTCTGTTTGTAAATGTGGTTCTGATCTGAATGACAGGATGCCATGGAGAGCACAGAGTCAGGGCCCGCTGTTGACCCACTGTTGGACTCGGCCTACCTGAGGAGTGGAACTGGACCCAGGAGACCTCAGGACTCTGCAAACCTCACTTTCTCCCACCTCCAAAGCAGCCAGGGGAGCTTCCACCTCTCCCAGGTATAGCAATCAGAGAAAGTCAGGGATTTATACACACCTACCCATTGCCCATACATTGTATTGTTATCCTAAAAGTCAGTATTATTACTTGAAAACAATGAAAATAGTGCATGGAGAAGGAAATGTTGATGCTGGAATCTCCAACAGATTTAAAGCAATATTGATGAGGTACAGTTGATACTTCAGAGAGTCGCAGCTCCGCTATGAAGTGGATGAAACGTGTAATACTAACCCACTTTTAGGTGCTGCTGCCAGAATGTGATGACAAGGATGATGATGATGATGATGACGATGATGGAGTAGATGAGCCTGATGGTGCCCGGCCTTCGTTGGGCTTAAGAGGAGGGCCTTGTGGTGATGTGACCACCACAGACACCTCTGACAGTACCAGTGAGGATGACAATAATCTCCTCTCCACCTCTTTGGAACCCAAGTATTTCTCCCAGAGCTTCTCCCAGGAACCAGAAGATTCAGATGATGGGTGGAACAACTGTCCGGACAATATGGAACTGGAGTTTCAACAAGGTTGGTTTTTATCTTTGATGTTCAGATCCAAAATATACTGATTTTTTTTTAATTATTTGCTATATTTTATTTTATATAGGATCTCCATTTGTTATTAAATTTTTGCCACTGATCCAAGTTATTTAATATTGAGATTCTGCCAATACCAAGTCCTGATCTTATATTTTATATCCTAGATATTGATTAGGGATGTCCATAGTAGGTATACAAACTCAACATTTTGTTGCATAATATAATATCTTAACACTATTGCTTGTCCCTTTAGGTGCCAATGCCACTCATGGTGTGGTGTACCAGAATGAAGAAGGGCAGTGGGTGACAGACCTGGCATATTACTCGTCCTTTGAAAAAGAGGTTGATGTGAAGACATCAGAGAATGCTGGCCAGACTGAGGACTTTGTTCCTGCCAGTATGTACCTCAGCTCTATTAGAATACGAATAAGATTGCCCTTATGGAGTGTTTTTGTCTGTGCTGAATAATAAATGGATGCTTTTAACCCATTTTTTCTCCTTTGCAGGTGATGCTATTGAAACAATAGTTAAGGATCAAGAGGAGTTTGAGAAGGAACACCAATTCATGCAGGTATACATGCCTCCTTTTTTCCCTGATGTCTTTCCTTTCTATATAAACAGCTAAGAGCACACAGTTCTGAATGACTTAGTCACATTGGAACACACTCCGGAAAACAACCAAAGTCTACTTTTATTTTATTGTTTGTCATAATAAAAGTACTATAACTGCTTACTGTAAGACACGATGCAAAGAGACCCCCAAAACTCTCTGCTACACTATATTTTGTAAAGTATGACCTCTTGTGGTTTATTTTGAGAATTGCTCTTCTCACAGGAGGAGAAGATTGAACCATACAACGGCAATAGCTCCGTTCACAGTGACTCATCTTGGAAGGCCCTCGCCAACAGCAACATCCTGATGAGGGCTTCACAGGTCGCCTCAGAGTTTAAGCAGGGGGACCAAAGCTACTTGCGCCTTACTTTTGGGGAGTTTTTTGGACAACGCTCTGAAGCCCTGGGCCGTCTAGGCAGCACTGATGATGTGGATGGGATTAAACGGGTCAGTAAAAAGTTGTCATCTTTAGCTCATGGTTAGAAGAAACGGACCTGAGTTTGGCAATGTTTAAATTCATTAAGCATGTACAAGTCAGCAATTTTTAATATGCTGGTCGAAGGTCTGGCCTAAAACAGAACACTGAGATTTCTAAGATCAGACAGTACAGCTGAAGAAAGCCCGACCATCTTACTGTGGAAATAGGAATTGAGATAAAGGTAGACTTTAGATAATGCCGTAGGAAATTAAAAAGTTGTTTAAAATCAAATTTGGGCAATTCAGACTGTTGAACTGTCACCTGTGCTCACATGTAGGCCTGCCATGATAATAATCAACTTGTTGCAAGATATGGAAATGACCTCAAAATTTAAATTGTGTGTATTTTTAAGAATTAAAGTTAGTTAGTTAGCATAATAATGCAAATATAACTTTTTAAAGAGCAGCTATTACATTATCATAATATAAGTGGCATAAAATGATCCTAAATGACAATGTTGTTTGTTGTAATTATTTCTGGGAGTATATCATTTATCTGCAAGTGTTGTTTTTGTGTGGTGTTTTTTTGACCCCAGGGCTATAGAAAATTGTGTTTGAACTCATTCTTAAGTCAAACTCTAGTAGTAAACAGTTTTAGCATTTAAAGTCCTTTCTCACTGTACACTATAATGTAATAAAATCTTGGTCTTTGTTTCTCTAGCCGTCCTTTGGCTACATCATTACGTCTCCAGAGAAAAGGGAACCATTTCCCCTAATTCACCCGTCAGAGTTCTCAGCAAGAGACAACTCTCCTCACAATGACACCTCCGAACTCAGTGAAGCAGACAAAACCCTCAATCAAGGTGTGTTCATAGCTGATGCTGAAAAATCACTTTGAATAATTCTCAAATAGTACTGCATGGTCTTCTCTGTGTTTAACTTATTTTAACATATTTTACACTGTGTTTTTCTGACTTGTACTCATGATAATCTCCTTGCAGAGGACTTGGACAAAACTCTTGAAGCACCAGCGGAAAGGGTAGCACCCAAAGGTGATAATGATTCAGAACCATGTGAACAGGAGGTACAGAGACTTTTTGGATATGTTGATATCTCAGTATGACTTCACAGTGGTACTGTTCTCTGAAATAAAATCATATTTCCTCTTTAGGACCATTATGTCAGCGCTGCACTACCTGACCAAGCTAAGGGCTCTGGCTCTGACTCAAGCTTGGGTAACCAAAGCTGTGTGTCCCCCAGCAATGACCGCAGTCATCTGATGCTGAGTATCAGCACAATTGCATCAGCTATTGCAGATGCATCCATCAGCACTGACCCATTGCAGCTGGCTGCCATGATCATGGAGCTTTCCAAGAGGAGTAAGGCGAGGAATCGACCTGAGTCCACAGGACCTGTTGGACCATCTGTCAACTGCATAGAGGAACCACATTCACTTGAACATGTAAGGCTTTGGATTTTTTTTATCTGTATTTTTTTTTATCAAATATTACTTATATAACTTATGTTTATTACCTCGAACTACAAAAGTGCTCTTAATTTGCTTTTTTTTCTGTGGTCAAAAGATAAACAATAACAAAATAGCTTAACCTAAGACGAGGCCTACAGTCAAAGCAAAAGAACTAGAACTAGAACAAACTGAAAAAAGAAAAAAAAAGAATTCCTTACAATTTGAGAAATTGTGGGAAATAAAAAACAATGTTTTGCCCTCCACGTAGATCCTCCCTGAACCAGATCAGAGCTGCCTGCTGGACACACTGCAGAGAACCACCTGTGTTGGAGAGCTGAGTGCCTTTGACATGGAGAAATACCTGAAAAAGACTGATGTGTCAGGCAGCACTGATGCTTCTGTGGCACACACTACCTTTGACTTGACTGCTTGGGCTGACAACCTTGGCAGCTCTCTGAGGAACCCTCAAGCAGGATACCCTGAGGAACAGGGGAGCTCAGCTCTCAAAGTGGATAGAGAGACTCAAAGGAAGCCCACAATAATAAACACTGTGGAGGCAGACCAAGGAGGAGAGACAATATTAAGCACTAGCTCATCAGCAGTGCCCCCTGCACATGCATTATCTCCTAGTCACAAGGGAAACTCAAAAAGAAGCTCTATTCCTCGTCCTCGTTCATCTTTCAGCTCTGCCAGAAGGTCTGTGGGCTCAGGCCAGTCTTCCACTGTCACACCTCCTGCAGACAAAATGACAACCTGTGATAGCTCTACTTCCTCAGGCCGGACCCTTGCAGAAAATGTAGTCAAAGCAGGAGAACCGAACTCCAAATCATCAAACAATATTCGGTTTTCCTTAGAAACATCACAAAATAATAATAAAGGCTCTGCTCCTTCAACAAGAACCCCACCAGGCCAGAGGAAAGGGCAGTCAGGCCTGCCTTCAAAAGGTTCCTCTCCTCCACCACAGAAGGTGATGAGTGTTGCCCAGCAGGAGAAGGACAGGCCAAGTAATTCTCCAGAGAAGAAACCACTAACCAGAAATGTCATGGTTAATCCACTGCCTTGTAGCTCTTTGGAGAAGCATGTTGGCTTCTCTTGCCAGAACAAGCAGCTTCCACTGGACCCTGTATCTGGTGAGTAAAGCCAATATATGGCACTTCTGATTTGAACACGTGGACACATGCAACAGTAATAATAATCTATAATCACCTTTATTCAACAACAACAACTGTAGACATTGGCAGTCACTATATTTCCCATGATTAGAAAGTTATACACCTGCTCGGATACTGAGATGACAACATGAATGTGTATGTTAACAATAGCTTTGTTTCTCAGATCTGTTGAAGGGTTTTCCTGAGCCCTGTGTGGAGGAGACGCAGTGCAACTTCAGACCTTCTACCTCTCCGCTAACTCACTCCTCTCCAAGTCAGACCTCCATTCCCAGCGTTAATGGGTATTGTATCATACATGGTCGTAATAAATTCATTAGTATTTCATGTATTAGGGTTTTTTTTTTTATTTAGATATGGATCATTTACATTTTGAGTGATTATTCAATTGATTTGTCCCCATTTTGTCTGGCCTTCCCAGTATGGTGTCACCTGCGTCGTCTAGTGATGGTCTGGCAGATAGACGTCCAGGTCTTGACCTCTCTCCTCAGTCTACCTGCTCCAGCCCTAGTCTCAGCAGGCTCACATACATCTCAATGAATGATGGGACTGTCATACCTACGCCTGAGCGGCCAAAGGTACAGTTTGACCAAGTACAGAGGTAGCTCAACAAGTTTTTGAAATGGATGGTCATAGTGGGCTGTGGAATTTGTTTTTCATAAACCATTTAAGAATGACAATGTATGCTGCTCTGGAGGACTTCATTCGCCACTCGATGCATATTTTAAAATACTTTATAAAATGTTATCCCTTAAACTGGATACAGTAATAACTTTATTGATTTAGTAGGACCAAACCAGATTCACCCAACAAAGTCAAGTAGAGAACAAGATTTGCAGATGATTTCAGATGATAGAGATATCCAAAAATGAAAAGATCTAAGATAAGGAATGTCCATGGAAGCAGATAAAGTATTTGACAGGATAGAAAGGGACTTTTCTGAAAAAAAAGAGAAGATGTTCCAATACAGGAATTTGGGGGAAGCTTTTGTTAACCATATAAAATTGACCAAAGGTTTTTAAATATTTTTCATTAACATGAATGCCTTGCCAAATGGAATGTGTTTGTTTCAGTCAAGCCCCGTAAAATGTTCATATAAAACAAACAAAAGTTCCTACAGACAGGAAAATAGTGAAGATTACAGTATTGAATTGATTTGAATCTACCTATCAAATATATTCTATAGTTCTAACTAAATATATTCTAGCTATTCTAGTTATATTCTTCAGGCTATGCTATGTCTCAGAATTATGTACTATGTTTGTTATGCAAACACAGAACTTAAACAGCCAAATCTTTGATCAATTCACTCAAAAACACCATTTGTTTCTATTAATGTTTGCAGGGGTGCTAACACAATTTTTTTACCCTGGACATAAAGTGCAGAGGCAGTCCTTTTTGGAGAAGCATTTCATATTTTCAGTTTTGGGAAGATCCAAACATCAGCCAAATTAACTCATTTTGCAATAAAATATGCTTTTATCAATTTAAAACCATCCATTAAAAAAAAAACTAGACAAACTAAAGTTATGTAAAAATATGGTTATTCTTTATACTACATCCAAAATTCTGAACGTTGGAACTTTTTTAAAATTGGGGTTGTACCTTGAATAGTGGCATCTCAAAAATGAAAGCCTTTTTTAGTATTTGATAATCTACAATAATTATATGGGTTGTTCTTCTTGTTGCCATCAACAGAATAACTGCACCATGGCACTGAGCACCACCATCATCCGATTCAGTCCAACTCCGCCTGCAGAACCTGATACACCGTCTGACCTCGATATTCTTGGCCTGCCCAAAAGCCTGGACCAGGTGCAACCACAGCATTCTAAAAGTCTGGATCCACTGCCAGCACAGCAGTGTAAAAGCCCAGAGCCCTTACGCAGTGCTTCAGGTCTGAGCTGTACTCGCAGCCAGAGTGAATGTAACTACCATTGCCCTGGGGACAGAAATGCTGATCTTTCAGCAAGTTGCAGGGACTACAGACACCTCTCCGAGTCCAATGTAAGACAGCTCACTAAAGTTGACTCAGGCTATTGCAGTAATCTGAACATTCAGCAAACTAGCAGCGCTGCAGTTCCTCAGAACTCTCAGGAGTGGGGAGCTGCCGGCTCCGTGGCATCGTCAGTGTATCCTAGTGGCCTTGGCATGCCTCCGTCCTACTCATCAGACGGACTTTGCTATGTGCCCATCCCCAGTTTCAAGCCCCATTGTACTGGCTTGATTAATCGTCCCCACGAAGGAGATCTGCATTCCCTCCTCCCTGGACCCCCTCACTTCAGCTCTCACCTGGCTCAGCAGTATTTGGGACCTAAAGCTCTATTACATCCTGGTTCTTATCATGTTGGAGCAACCGGGAATGGTCTGTTCAGCGTGTCCTCTACAGGCATGTTTTTCTCTCTGCATTCAAAAATGAAAGTGCCAAATGACACATATATTTGTTACAAACTGTAAATTGCATCATGATGTTTTCCATTTGTATCCAGGCCTGCCCAACACGGATCTCACTGTGAGACATGCCCATCCCACATCAGGTCCTCTGGGGATTTCTGGGTCTGCTGGGTCCCATCACCTCCCTAGATCCCATCAGGGCCAGCAGGACATGGGAATGATGGGGAAACCCTATAGTCAATATGGTGCAGATGGTCTTGAGGAACTCAGAGGTACAACAGCTTTGCAACAGTTTTCTCACAAGTGCAGAAAATGGAGTGCTAAAACTCAAATATGTGATTTCATAGTCTGATCTGCTGCATGGACGATGAATTGGGAATGAGGTTATCAATAATCCTGAGAGCACCCAAGGGAACGTTCTTAGCGTAATTGTACATTGACATTGATTGTACGAGTCTCTGAAAGTGTCCTGGGGGACAGAACAACATTCTTATAAAAGATTTTCTCTCATTTGGGGTTTTGAAGATGGTGGAGGAAAGCGCTCTAACATGTCTGTGTGTAATTCTTACAGACATAGGCTGATCATGTCCTACATTGATTTTATTGAGTCACTTGAGGAAAAGTTGCTCTTCTGTTTTTTCTTACAAATCGTACAAAAAGCAAAAGGATCTCATTCATCAAATGTGCACCATCTACCTAAATGTCTGTCCCAATTTACTGATGTCTTTCCATAGGTCTAAATACTGATGCCACTTTAGACACTTTCCCCATTTCAACACAGATGTGCCCCAACAGTGAATCCTCTTTCAAATCACTTAGAACTTTTCCTCTTGGTATTTTGATTAAAAATAAGAATCAACTGATCCACAGAGCATGATTGGTTGTTAAATGCTAAGATCTACGAGGCAATGCACCAATGTGGAACCGTGTGCACTCATTAATTCTAGTTCTTTCCTTTGATTTGCATCAGTGATAATATGTACATTACCTTCCACTTCTTCTGCATGGAGGGGCAGCACTTCCCCGTATCAACTATCCCATTTGCACTGTTTTCTCAGGCCAAGTGGTGGTGCCAGAAGAACTGCGCTTCCCTCACAACTGCTGTGTAGGCATCGCTTCACAGACTTCCCTCAGCCTCTTCAACCCCTCTGAGAGATGGCAGCAAGTGTCAATAACTGTCACCAGCCTGGCCATTGATGGGGAGAAGGTGAGCGAAAAGCACAGACTGGTCACAAGGCCTGTCATAATAATTACAATATTGACTTACTGAGCTCAGCAAAGCCTATCAAGGTCATATCCTTTAATCGTACGGTTGCTCCTGTTGTGTTGTTAACGTGAGAATGTTACTAACATTTTAGCTGACATGATAAACAGCTGGGTTTTCCTACTCATGATAATGAATGCAGAGAAAATACTGCCTAAAAACTTCTAGACCACTGATATATGACTGATCATAGAAAATATCCGGCTAAACCGGCTGATGACTCTCATTTAATTATCATTCCTTCTTCTATCCGTTATGCAAATCCCTACAGATGGATAGCTTGCCGTACCAGTGGCTTATTGTGAAGAACAAGACCATCATCGCCCCAAAGAGCACAGAGGAGCAGAAAGTGGTGTTCATCCCTCCACAGGCTGGTGTCTACCAGTGTGTTTTTAATGTTTGCTCTTGGCCTGCATCTGCAGAGACGGAAGTTGCCGCCAGGGCCAACATCTTTGCTAAAACAGTGGTGCTGGTTGCCATAGCAGAAAATCCTGCACTGGAGGTGAGGGCATCTATTGTAAAGATGTTTACATTAACAATGTAGAAATGACGTGCTTATTCCCAGCATTACTGAATGACCTGTACATGAAATGAAATATGTTGCATGGTTTGTCAAACAGGATGTCAAATTCATTTTGATTTCTAAGGTTGAAGTAAGCAAATCTGGCTGTCTGGATTTTGGAGACCTTCCAGGAGGCAGTGCCAAATCCCTTCCGCTCAAACTGCTCAACAGGACTCATGCTACAGTGCCCATCCGTCTGGTCATCAGTGCAGTGAGTGTCCAAGAGGACATTTCTACATATTCCTAGACCACTAAAACACACATAAACTGGCCCACAACAGTGATGCAGTGACCTCCATTGGATGCTATGTGGTTTCTACATGTTACAGCTTTGAAAGGCTGAGACACAGGGGGACATTTTAATGCAGCTTCTGATGGCTCAGCATCAGGGTTTAAGACTCCAGGTGACCTTGGACATACAATACTAACTTAAGCTCCCCTAAAAGTCCAATGATCGAGCAAAAGAGTTATTTGTGTTTTGCAGCATAAATCTGGTCCTTGTTCCCTCTCTTTCTGGGTGTTCTTGGAAGGAAATTAAATTGCTTCTTTTGGCCATTCTTCAGCTTTCATTGATAGTAGTAGTAGATTGAGTGAAAGGGGGAGACAGACAGACAGGAAAGACATACGAGAAAGGGCCCTGAGTCGGACTCGAACCCGGGCCGCCCACACAAGAGGGCAATGCCTCAGTGGGGTGCGCCACCACACGCCTATGAAATTGCTTTTTACCAACCTTTCTTCTTTTGTTATGCAAAGCAGCAGAAACATAAAAGCGAGCATAATAAATAGTGAGTAATCCATGTTCCGTCTCATTCCTCCAGAACGCTACAGCATGGCGATGCTTCACCTTTTCCAAGCACCCTGTTACCTCTACATCTGAAGACGCTCAGCAGACTGGACACATGACCCCAGTGTCCTCTCCCTCTGTGATGAATCACGTGATGCATGCCAGCTACGGAGAGGTTTGAATTGCCAAAATCATTACAGCCTCATTCAGCATCTTTGTCACTTAGATTATTGTTTATTGCTGCAGCATTTAAAAAATATTTTCTTGCATATACACAAGTGTTACCGATATTTTGGTTATTTTTCCTTCCTGACAGAAACGTATATATCACACATGATTTGTTTAAAAATGTTGAAATCCAACAAATAATTTATGATATATGATATTATTTTTGCGATTTTTCTTTCAAAGAAGACACCACTTTCAAACTTGCCGGTGGGTTGTGGGGTTCAGAGGGTAAAGCAGGGAAAATGGCTTTATTGGTTGCATGATAAAGGTATAGAAAAATCTACATATAAATATACTTTTTTTCCAGAATCCACAGGGCTTCATGGTCTGGGTTCACTTCAAGGCGCCTCAGACCTACACGGTTTCCTCAGGTGAACACTTTGTGATTTTTAACTGTTGACCTGATTCATGTTAAAGGCAGTAGGGTGTGTTAACTATTTAACATGTCCACTTAAGATATAATAGTCCAGTGTTTCCTGTGGATTGGGAGGTTGGCTGTGGGGGTCATTTCTGGGGGGCAATTAGTGTTAATATTTTGTGTTTTGTTTACAATGTCAAATGTTTTCGATACCAAATCAAAGCATGGTTTCTTCAGTGGTGTTGCTGATTTTAGTGGATATAGTAGTAAAAACCTTTCCAATTGTGCTTTTCAGGGGAGCTTGGTCCAGCTGATGAGTTCATTGCTCGGGTGGACATTGAGGTCGACTCTCCTGGTCCAAGTCATGTGATCAGGAGTATTCCCCTCAGGGCAAGGTCTGGAACCGCAAGGGTCCATGCTCCTAAAGACCTTCAGGTAGGCGAACTGCCATATCATTTTTTTTAAACTGTTAGTGTGTAGATCTACTAGAGGCTGAATGACTTCAAACATGCATAATGCA
>CAFUXE010000607.1:375992-388273 GCA_903364295.1 Serranus cabrilla
TTTTTTTTTTTTTTTTTTTTTTTTAACTTATTTTATTGAATTTTCTGTGCTTTTGTGCAACTTGGGATTAGGTCTATAAAAACAACAACTACTTTACTTTTTCTGACATCTACTTTGCTAAAGGGCCTTTGAACAAATGAGAACCATCTTAGTAGAAATGTTCCTAACTGCTTTCAACACTGGGGATCGGCTGGATATCTGATCCTGAACTGTGACCTGTGACTTGAGAGACAGTGAGGTGTCAAACATTTAGCCCAGAGCTTGCTATATGGAAAGGGACATGCAGGTGTCGCCAAAGCTTCATCCAGCTCCCGGCTGTCAGCAACATGTACTGTACAGCAGGGCAGCTGAGCTTTATTTTGCTTCCCAGTCTGGAAACCACTGTAGTGCAGTTGGACTTGACGTCTAGCATCACAACATCACAGACTTCAAGCAAGCAGACACGGTGACTTAGCACGCTAGCAACTGCACTTACAGGTAGGAAGCCTGCGACATTTTCTCACTTATTTCTGCATATTGGTGTATTTTTAAATGCATAATGCTGTAGTTGGAGGCGGCTGGAGGAATGTTCTTGTTATGCTAACTGGTGTGGATGTCAGGCTGTCCGGTGTGGGGTCTCATGGTTAAAGTTGCTGTTTAGAGTTGGGGCTGCTTTCCAAGCTGCGCCAGACAGCACAGCTAAGCTAGCACGGCTAAGTTAGCAGCAATCAGGCAAGCCTTGGCTCCCATCCATCCGCCGGGGCCACAGCACCAGTCCGCTATGTCTCAGTCCCTGGCGGGTGACGCTGCCTCTCCCACTGTCCGTGACCTCCGTGTTAACTCTAACATTCATTATCCTGAGTAGAGACAGACTGAAGTGTGTGTTTTTGGTCTGTCTGCTGTGTCGTCAGCTGTCTTGCCCTGTTTGATGAACAAGCTAGCTGGGAGGCTAGATTAGAAATTTAGCTTAATACACTGAGCTGTCACTCATGTTTTAGGCCAGGGTCTTCCCAGTGTCTGTATGCAAATAAGAGCATATGGGGAGTTGGTACAGAACTGTGTGTATTGTTATCGAGCACTGTTTGGTGGGCTGAGGGCCACAGTCAAACATCAACATTCATCCATACAAATTATTTCACCATGCTGAAAAAAAGTGGTACTTATTTTGTGAATCCCATATTCCCCACAGCCTCCACACCACCCACCCCCTCCACAGAAACACCTGGACACACAGCTCCCCTCATCACCATCATCGTTAAAATGAAGAAGATGATGAGACTTAAGGTACTGTCTTTTATATGCACTGGTCCTAAATTGACCCTGACACATAATGTTGTCCGTCACATTTGTTCATCTGTGCGGTGTAACTTCAGAATCATTGCCACAGGAGCCACCCCTACCTCTAGCTTCAACAAACAGCCTCTTTTTTATGTCATCATCTTTTCTGAGATTTGCTAATTCAAATATTTTTAAGGCAAATTTAATTTAACATCTTCTAAATCTTCTGATTCCATTTGCAGACACATGACTTAAAGTTTAAAAGTGAAAGTCCCATAAAAACATGTATCTATATTTGGCAAAGATCTGGTCTGCCTGTCCACTGTATGCCAGCCCACTGATCTGGTTTACATTAATTTGATTACAGAGTCTAGTTTTTCTGGGCGGGTTGGATAAGAAGAATTCAAGTACCTGCTAAGAGTTTGTTTTGTTTCTTGCCTCTAAACTTTGAATCATTGGTTTACCTGACTGTAATCCCCACATACTCTCTAATGTTCTCTTTTTCATCATTATTCCCTTTTTGTCTCATTTATACATTATTTTTCTCATTTGCATTTAATACACAAGGTTGTGACACAAGCCCAGTCCAGTGCTCATGGGAGTTTGGATGCTTTGTCAGTCTGGCAGTAGTGTTGTTGGGTAGCTGCTTGCGTATCTCCTCTGCTGCTGCAGGATGTGTGAGATGAGTTGTGCAGGTAAAGTCTGGGAAATTGGGTTCAATAACAGGACACCTCTTTATGATGATGACGCGTGTACATGTAATAGTATGGAGATAGAATATTGCCAGCATGTCGGGTTGTCATACTTTTTAAGACTTAGAGGTGAATTAAAGGATAATCCTGATGTTTGCTTTAAGTGCCAGTCATCTTTGTGTTTCCACCTTTCTATACCGTATTTCTGGTAGTGTTTGGGCAAGAAGAACAGTCAACTTTTTGGCATTTATTTTTGAACAGCATGACATAAAAAAATAGGCTTTAAAGTTCCCTCAGCTTGATAGTTCATAATGGAAAAAGTCATCTTTTTTGTTGTTGTTGTTGTTGATTAAATGAGTCCACTGGTATGACACAAGGTTGTGTCGACAAATATTTTTACTAACTACTGAGATTTTTTGTGATTTCATCATGCTCTGCTATCTGGCATTTATCTATAAACATACTACCTTCAAAGACTGCTAATATTATTGGACAATCTGCTGGGACATCATGCTTCAGTTTTGGATTGGTAATTTTAAACAGCCTGAATTTGTTTTAAAATCTGTCCTTTTCTAAATTACATTAAATCTTAATGTCCAAGCAACAATTAGAGTTTAAATGTTGCTAAATTCTGATTGCCACAAGGAAGTATGTGAGAAAAATATATCCATGATGTGTTTGAAACTGTATCCAGTGTCAGTTTCATGTGATATTGCCGTAAAATGTTGTAAAATTACTGTAAAATAATATATTAGAATAGTTGCAATTAGGAATAGAGACCATACATTCTCCTGTATGTATTTTTAAAGGTATCCTGTGGAGCTTCTCTCCACTAATAGTGCTATGGAGCAATGTTAAGATGAGTGGGTCCTTCTTATTGTGATGCACATTGCTGCTGCCTGTTGCATGCTATTCCTCTGACGAACAGCTGGTGGCAGTAAAGCGCCAAGAAAAGAAGCAATATGCCAGGAAAGGCAGAACGAAGAAAAGTGCAAGCTAGTAGACACTGATGTGATTTGGTAACAATAAATGTAAACATAACTCCCTTACAGTGCACCTTTATTGCTGAGTTGTGGGTTTTCTTTCCAGATGTGAACAGAGGCTTGATGTGCATGAAGCTTACAGACTTTATGTCACACCTGTGTTTGGGTTGAATATTGTTGAAATCAATACCAGAAAATTCCCTTAGATCATCAAGTAAAGGTCTCCTCACTCCAAGAATCAATTCAAAATCAGCTCATGGTGCTTTAGTCATTATGGCCCTTTATATATATTTGTTTTATTTAAAAAATAATTTACATGAATGATATTTTCTTTTGTTTGTTTTGTTTTTATTTATTGAAGCACATTGAGTCTACGGCCAAATGTGCTATATAAATAAACATGAATTGAACACCTTGACAAAATTAGTAGAATTTTGTATGGTAAAATGCATGCAGCAATCTCATCTGGGTTGTATAAAAAATGTATTTCACTGTTATGCATTAGCCAGATTTTTTAGATCAACAATTTTAATAAATGAATTATTAAATTGAATTGAAGTTTGAAAACATAATATATATGTATCATCTTGAACGGTTTCACATGGCCATTGAACTTAAGGTGTTCAAAACTTCTGTTTCTAATTGTAAGCACCTTGATGTCTTCTTATCCATGACAACATGGAGCTCAAATTAGGTATTAAAGTCTGCATTTTACAATAATGTTAAATATCTTATTAAAAACAACTTAAATGTAAACTTGATGTGTTCATTAGTAGGCTAAATGGATGACACAGTCCATTGTTATTCTGCATATGTATGAATCCTATACAAATTGTATCCATGCAGCAGATTTCATGGGACTGCAGACTCTGGTTGAATTCAACCTTTGTTTAAAGCAGAACACACAGAGGATGAGTTTCCTTTTTAAGGTCAGCTCTGTGCGCAGGCTAAACTTCAAAGGTAGAGACTACTAAATATATAAGTGAATAAAAAGCATCAAGTCATGAAATAATAACTAAGTGGGAAAGTTGAGGAGAAAGTCAGCGAGCAGACTGTGTTTATTATTAGCTCCAGTAATGTGTTGTTGTCTACCAGGTTGTACTGTGTGTCTGCTTCACACAGCTCACTGTACAACTGCTTCTCAGAGCCAGACGTCTGTGTCCATCTGTCTGTTTGTGTTTCTGTCTGCCTCTTGTTCAAGTGTCTGTGTGTGTGTGTGCTGTGAGCACGCGTGTGTGTGTGTTTTTTGCCAATTAGCGGCTTCTCACCTCCCGAGGCGAGAGGCCGAGTGTGTGTTAGACAGAGGAGGGAGACTTGATGGGGCTTGTCTACCGCTGACGGCTCAGCCTTAACCTGAACTCTCACACTACTCTCTCACACACACACTGAACTCCGGCTCACACACACATGCAGGACCTGAGCTCCAGCCAGTTGTTGATAATGCGGCCTTGTCTGTCTTGGAGCTCATGTGACACGCCAAAAAGTGACAGTATTGTGTTGGTGTGAGACGGATAAAGACAAGTGCCAGCC
Organism: Serranus cabrilla; assembly: GCA_903364295.1. Classification (NCBI taxonomy): domain Eukaryota; kingdom Metazoa; phylum Chordata; class Actinopteri; order Perciformes; family Serranidae; genus Serranus; species Serranus cabrilla. Next base: position 380,455 of record CAFUXE010000607.1, read on the forward strand.
TGCACCAGAGTGTGTGTCTTTGTCTGGGTTGTGCTCATGTCAGTGTGTGTCTTTGTATGTACTCATACACTGTCGGCTTTTGTGTGCCTGCAGTAATTGGTGTCTATGTGACTTTACAGAATTAAAATAATGTAAAAAGCATGCATAGAGGCAGAACAGACTCGAGAGCTGCAGCAGTAGAAACCCACATCTCATTCAGTTTGTTCATCTTTTTCTCCTTTATGTAATCATCCAAAATTGATTGTTCATACTGCTGTATAATTAATCAAGAAAAGTTCATTATACTGATGCTACCAGCTCAGTTTTATGAATACACTGTTCTCTAAAACAACTTGATTTTTCTTTTTCTTTTTTTTCCTTTTTTTTTTAAAAACAGCTTGATACTGCAATTTGTTTTAAGTAATCTTGGCAACAAAAAAAATCTATGCCTGAGATGCAGCATATCCTTTGAAAAGCACTAAAAGCAAGATTTTTCACATTCTGGCAGAAGAAAGGAAAACATTCTTAACACTTCTATTCCAATTACACTATTTTGTAACATTTCTCCTTGGCCAATTTGCTGAGTTCTAAAAGAATACATCCAAAAATGTTGTGCTAGTCAAATGGCAGATCAAAGTGCTGCGTGAAACCCTCTGAGAAAAAAAACTGCGGTTTTATTTTTAACCCCAGTTGGCGCACTATGATAAGTTGATCAAAGTACTTATTTGGCAAAACATGGTACATTCTTCTGTGCTCCCCTGCAGAAGTCACAGCAGTGAGGTGCGTATCTCATTTAGAGAACACACAACAGCTTTTTGGAGATATTTCTGTTCAGGTCGACAGGACTGCAGTGATCCTGTTTGTCTCGATTTGAAGTTTCATGGGTTGTGCAAATTGTTTGTTAGATTAAAGCCTATTTTTATAGCATAGGATCCCTCATCAGTCATACTGCTTACATTTCCAGCCCCCCAATCGTAGAATTAGAAGCCTTGTAAGAATTAAAGCTAGGTTACCACTGTAGTGCTGATATGTGTATTGTAAATCCATTTCTATACTAAAACAATCCCTTTCTGATGCCAATGTACATATTATTGTATGAAAACCTTTTTTTTTTTTACTGTACAAATAGGTTTGCAAATGTTAAATGCTGTCTAGAAGTTGTACCTTAATATGAGTCTCATATCTGCAAAATTAGTTTAATCTCGATATATCTCATTAAACATTTGCAACTGTGACTGAACATGTAATGCTGAATTCCGGTTATTTACATATTTGGCACATTTAAGTTGATAGCAAAAGAATAATGAGTAAAACTCATGGTTAAAAAGTTTGATTCAATTCTGACCATGTGGTCTGGTGCTCTATTGCACCAGTAACCACCCAACAGTGATGTCACTGTGCACCAACATATCCTGGGGTGCACTTGTACTTCACCTGTTGGAGGTCAGCAAAAGCAAGATTTGCAGGGCTGTTGAGTTGCTTTTCAAAATGCATACATTGAATTGAATTGAATTGAATTGAAGTGTTTATTTCGAATATGCAAACCAAAAAATAAAATTAAAACAAGAAGTAAGACAAAACATTTAAACATAAGACATAGAAGTACATATTCGAAAAGGAGTGAGAAGAAGAATAACTTATAAGCTCCCACCCCTTCTCTTTAAATAATAACTGCCAATACCAAGCTTCCTTGCAGCTACAGGAATGAGTTCCTAAACCAGGAAGTAAGTTCGCATTTTAGCGTCCTGGGGTCTATTCTCTCAAACTCAATGAGGATTTTGAATGGGTTGGTAGATGCCTGAAATAAGGTCTGTGGTTAACACAAGCTTAATAGATGTTCATGTTTTGATGTACAACATAAAATAAGTTTGTAAATTCTGAATTTTTATGTTTTTACGTGTCCTTAAATGAGACTGTGGTTGTTGTCGGGGATATTAAACGTCCTCACACCGGACACAGACAGGAACTCTCTTACTAGTCCACCTTACAGGTTTTAGTCTCTAGTTTTTCAGTGCTCTTGCAAGCTCTTATAGATTGTAGATGAGATTAATAAACTATCAAGATCACCTGAAGCATAACGGTAGTGACAAGTCATGCGATGATGGAGTAGTTTGCAATAGCATAATGTTACCTTTTTACTTCTGTCATCTGCACTAGGAACCCGGAACAGTAATGCTGTAGTATTGTACAGCTACAGCAGATGCTACGCTCATCAAAAAGACGTGGCACTTTTGGTAATATCTGGTCGTTGGACAGGTTTGCATTGACGTTGGTTATCATGAATGAAGCACAGTTCTCTCTACACCAGGACTCATTCCTCTCTCATAATTAATCTTTCCTTTTGCTTCTTTGGGAACCCACTCGCCAGATCTCACACCCCTGAAGATTTAAAGTAGAAAAACTCCCCAGCATTTGGCTAATGGCTCCACAGTTCCCACACTGATTAGAAGCAGTCTACAAACTGCAGCATTAAGTTGTTGAAAGAAGCCCTTGAAACAACCCAAAAGTGCTAGAGACAGCAATCTGATATTGTTTTACAGAGGACATTTTTGTCAAACAGTGCATTCACTTACTGCTTGAGTGTTTCTAATAAAGTTCACCCTTGTTTGCATAGCTTCATTTAACCAGAAAGCCTAAGTAGCGATTTTAATAATTTAGATAACTCCTGGAGAGAGAGGGAGAGAGAGACACATACACAAAAAAAAACTCCACGTCTTTTTTCCATTTGACTCAAATGAAAGATTTAAGTACTCTTTTATGTGTAGCACTGCAGACAATGAATCTCACTGAAACCTAAAAAACCTGAATCACCTGAGATATTTTCATCTGACAACAGAGATGTTTCCAAGGAGTTTGATGAGATAAGTTACAGCAGGGTGTGTATGGGGGGGACATACCCTTCCCGAGGAATGCAGAACTGAGTGCTTCTCTGCTCTTGTGTCGTAATTTAATACACTGTTAACATAAACCACAAAAATTTAACACACACTCCTGATTGTTTCTGTATGTGTGTACATACTGTACACTCATCCAGTGCTTATCTGAGAGTGTGTACAACTGTGTATTGCGGAGTGTGCCTTCATCCCTGACCTGCGTCTGTATGTCTGTGTCAGCAGAGTGTGTGTGTGCTCTTGTTCTCATGGTGCTAGCCTGAGACATCTTCAGCCTGCCTTTGTTTCAGAGCTTTGTTGTCGAGCAGACCTCTCGCTAAAGGTTAAGATGTTAGCAGACTGTGATCTCTGCATTATTGATGCAGACTGTGACTGGGCTCTGCAGGCCATAGGCTGCAACTCAAAAAAAATCTGAAGGTGGAGTGAACTCTGGCTGAACTCGCAAGGAATTTAGCAGGAGACAGCAGAGACAATGCCTTTCTGGCTAAGGTCTAACATAGAGGCTCCTTAAACGAGGGCCGAAAAGACGACCTAATTCTGGTGACATGGCAAGTTTAAAGGTGGATTTTAATGAGTCCAGGTCCCTGGGTGACACACATGATTATATCTAGCTCATGGGCTTGAAAAGTTTAACACAGTGTGAATCAGATAAGGGCTGACCTGCACTTGTTTTGTTTTTTTTAATGGATATAAGACTGCATCATCAGTTTTTTCACTTATTAAAAAGAATTTGTTAAATATAAGACCTGACAGATATATATATATTGTACCAGTATCGCTGTATGCTATTCAGTATGTGCCGTTATGACATTTTTTTACACAATATACAAATAGGGATATAATGATACACTCAACTCACAATTCAATCCTATACAGGGTTCACAATACGATTGTTCGAACAGAATGAGCTTGCATATAAATTATGACTGAAAAAGGATTCCTTAATTATTTCTCAAACCAAAAACACATTTCTGAGGTAGGTTGTTACTGCAAAACACAAACTATGCAATGATGGCATGTATTTGTTATTTCTCTGAGGTGGGGTAAACAATGCACATGTTCTCCTAAAATTGCAACTGAAATTATATTTTATGTTAAATAACAAAAAGTGATCTTTAAAACATCCCACATCTGAATAACTAAACAAATAATACAAATAAATTATTGTCATCAAATAATTGATGAGGAGGCTCCGTCATTTAATCCGAAGTCAACAGAGAAAGCTAACATGCTAACAAATATTTAATATTCTTTTAGCTTTAAGATTGTATGTTAACCAATATGGCATTAATTTGTCATGAAACATCATTGCCTTGCATGGCTGTGCTGGTGCAGTGGTCTTTAACCTGGCTCCTGGAAAGCTTTTAGGTATCTCCTTATTCTAACACACTAATGAATCTAATGATTTGCTCGTTATCAATTACCATACGTTACCATCCATCCATCCATTCATTCATTCATCCAGTCATTCATTTATTCATTAATTATTATTAACTGCTTATCCAAACTCAGGTCACAGGGGGCTGGAGCCAATCACAGCTGACACTGGGCGAGAGGTTTGGTACACCCTGACCAGCTCTCCAGACTATCATCACCATTATATTGTATTAGATTATATTGCAGTGAGCGAAAAAAAAAAAGACTTAAGGCTCGCTATTTCCCTGAGTCACTGTGACTTGAACAAGCTGCAGGGGTGACGTAGTCACCCTCCCTCCCTCTCCATACTATTCACTGGCTCCACCGGAGCCTCTCTTCTGTCTGCTCTGTGTATGTGTGTGTGTGTGTGTGTGTGTGTGTGGAGGAGGAGGAGGAGGAGAGGACAGAGAAGTTAACAGGACCCTTAATGCCAGCAAACATGGAAGAAGACTTTCAGCATAGTTGTTTTCTTTCCATTCAGTCAGCATGCTGTGAAAAAAACAATGACTCTCAACCAGATGCGCTCTCAGGTCCTGAATTGAAATTGGCATGGATTGATTTAACCTGAATTGGTACTTTGTAGTACCAAGGTCATTCAGTCTGTACCCCTAAAAGTGAGGTTGGTCCTGAGTGGTTGCTATAGCAGCAAGTTAAGTTTTGGAAATGTATATATTTTTGGTTCACAGATTTTTATTAAAGATCTATAAATGTGAGACAAGTTTTTCTAATTTGACTTGAGGTCTTATATTTATTTAATTTTAGCTGGCATTAAGAAGTTCTTTGACTTAAAGAAACTTGCAGACACTCTGGAATTGGTACTGCTGATACCAGATAAATGTTAATCAGCAGATGACGTCACCTTGTCCTCAGGACACGAGCAGCATTTAAAAGGAAAAAAATCTGCTAGTTGGCATTCTGTAATGAGTCCCCACACTCATGTTTCAATAAATGATATCATATTATAAAAATATGCCTTAAATTTAAAATAGAGTGGACATGGTTTTGTGTTATCCAGTTTATTGTACTGATACAATACAGCTCATCCTGAGCTCCATGATAATTTGTCATAAGAAGACAAATGGTTACATACCGACAGATGAATTTTTTGCTGCGAAGCTGCTGCCTTTTCCACTGCAAATCATTTCAATTTGTCTCCTGTCAGACTACTTCTCTGAAGCCCTCTATAACCAATCCCCCTCCTAACACACCAACCCTCCCACTTTTACACTCCGTCTCCCACCCTCCATGCTTCTGACACCTAGCTCCATCATCCAGGATCATACAGCAGACCTGTGGTGATACTAAGGGGGTTCCGATTGATCGTCCACCAGTCATTATCAACCGATATTCAGTCTAAATAGTTTGATCGGCGTTCAAAACATGCAAGGCCATTTGTCTATGCACAGATAAAATGGATTCACCGGTCTGGCAGTTCCACCATGTATCTGAAAATTACTATAAATTTGCAATTTGTGTGTGCCAAAGAAAGGATTGGCGGATTAAATATGGGTTTGCACAACCAGGAAATGTGTTTGTTTAAATTATTGTAATCTATTTACCTGCTACACATAATAATGATGTTTGCTTTTAACCTGCCCAAATATCTGCTTGTTTTATGGCCTGAGGGTGTAGTGATGTACTGTCTTCAGATCATGCCCAAACTATTAATTGGGTTGTGAAGAAAGAGTCCATTAAAGAAATGTTTTACCCAGTGAAAAACATGGTTATCTACTATACATGCTACCAAATACCAATGTTATGTTATGTTCTCACATGGTATTTATGACAGAGTATTTAGTCATTTGTGAAAATGTGAAATATCTACCTTTTGCTTTTGTTATCTAGACTGTGGTGCTGTTTTTTTTTCCTAACACCAGGAATTACTTGAGTTGTCACAGTGTATTTCCATCAGGTTAAGTTTGCTCTGGAGGCAAAAATATCATACCTGTTATAACTATGCAGCTCTACTAAATAAAGCGTGTGTGTTTTCTGCCCCCTGATAGTGTGAAATAAGTCAGTTTGATAGGTCAGTCGGTTCGATGTTGTGTGTGCGTGTGTGTGTGAGATAACATGGTTCTTTGCTGTGGGCTGGTGGATGCTTGAGGTTAGTTGGGGTTATGGGTTGGTGAGTGTTGGTGTGGAGGAGGCAAAGTCTCAGAGTCACTGCCAAGACCTTCAAGGAAGTTTCCCTAGCTCTGAATCCACAGCTTTAATTGCAGGGAGTCTTTGTGAATACCAAGAGACAGCACTAACTCACTCCCTTTCTTCTCATCCCCCACCCCTCTCTCACTCTCTCCTTCCTTTCATGGACCTTTTTCCTTTCTTGCCTTATCAAAGAGTCCGGGTGTGTTTACATCCTTAACTTGTTGCTGGCAGGTGGGTCTCTCACTGAGCAGCACTCTGAAGTCATTATGACAGTGTATATGCATAAGTGCTCACTGAGTTGCTGAGTCACCGGTGTACAGTTAGTATGGACACAGCTTTGCTGTATGTTTTTGGGTTGCAGCTGTTTAAATAAAGTAAAAAGCTACATAGTGATCACCCCATAGTTAATCATCACTAGACTAAGTACTTACTAACTTTGAGTGTTTTAGAACTTTCAGATTATTTTGTTTTACAGCGTTCAATTTTGCCCCAGGACCAAACTGCAGACTGACAAAGCTGCTGGTGAACTAGTGATGTCTTGTTCACAAATGATGAACAGAATCACTTCCCAAACAGTTTTGTTCTTTTCTCAACTTCAGATGAACTCCCATCCCGTCTAGTCTCTCTCTTTCTAAAGCATAAGTGACCACGGAGTTGCTTAAGCCCACCCCTCACTCCAGACTTCTTCTTCTTTTTGTGTTTTACCGGCATTTGGCAACCAGCATAATAGGTGCAGTACCGCCACCTTCTGCCCTGGAGCTCCCTCTCACCTTCTCCAAGGAACAGCAGTTCACTGTGGGCATCGTCAGTCAGTGTTTCAGTTCGTGTACTGAAGGCACCAGTAAAGTAAACGGGAGCCCTGATTCGCTCTCTGCCTCGGCATCAGTCACCCAGTGAGATGTACACTGAATGTACTGCTGCGGCCTCAGTCAGTCACTCAGGTTATAGTATATGGCAGATGTTTTGTCAATTGGGAGTTCATGTTTTTTTTGGGCAATGTGTTACAGGAATAGCTAGTGCTAGTGTCTGTTAGTCTCCCATATCAAATAGTATTCCATTCTGTTAAATGTATAAATCCATGCTGAGGGCTTGAGGGCTGCTGCAGTCAGCCAGTCCCCCATAACTGGTGTGGGCCAACCTAGTGCAGCTCACCATCCCCTGACACCACTGTTGAGAACAGACGTGCTCTGCAAACATAGGAGAGGAACAGGGGATGAGCAGCATCGAGCGTGAGCATCCTCGAGCAGCCCCGCCTACTGAAGGAAGTAGATAACTCGCGCACATGTAGTAGACATATCTGTAGGAATATCTTTATGTTGTTCTATATAAAAAATGACTTGATTTTAAAGTAAATGTAATTAAATAATGGCACAAACGTACTACATTAC
>CAFUXE010000607.1:404160-419372 GCA_903364295.1 Serranus cabrilla
TTTAGCAGCAGATGACAGGCCACTGCTAGGCTCCTGCAGTTGCTTTTACTAGTTCACCTTTTTCATCACAACTTGTTGCTGGTGTCTGTTTGACACACGGTTGTTATGATGTGTTTGCTTAACTGCACATCTGTTCTCTGGTCAGTTGTTGACATCTCTCGCCAAAACCACACTCCAGATGAATATAAAAACAGAGTTGTCATCCTGCTTTTAAAACCAGGGGATTTGCTAAATGTGTTGTTGTGGATTTGTTGGATGCATTTGGTTTGCTTGTTTATATGGTGCACATTCAATATTAAGTACTACTGTTATAAAACAAAGTTTAGTTATAGCTATAGTACATAAAATGATGCTATAATATAATTTCAACATTGAGGTGAAATAAAAAATATTGCTGCTTACTAAATCCACTGTCAAGACAAGCGGAGCTCTCTATATTCAATCAAGAGCAAGGCAGTCTTTAAAATGATGAATTAGTTTGGAGGAGTCAGGCACTGCCAAGATGGCAACTACTGGAGCCACTGGAGCCAAACACTTGGAAACCTATGGGTAACATCACAAAGCAAATATATTTTATACAGACTATGAGAGTTGTCAGACGTGTCAGCTGCATGCAGCAGAGGTTTGATTGTAAACACAGTCATTATGTGAAAAGGACTGCATTTGTATAGCGCTTTTCTAGTCATACCAACCACTCAAAGTGCTTTTGTAAACCAACATTTACCCATCCACACACATTCATGTCACGAATATGCTTGACTTTTCTTGTACCATGTCAACATAACTGAAGGTGGTATTACTGTTTTTTTATTGATTCCATTCAGCATTGTCCCATTAGCATTATGCATCTCACACATATGCTTTCCATGTATATAGGACATCCAAATACTTCACAACAGGGATCAAAAACATAAATGGACAAACAAAAACAAACAAGAAAAATAATAAAGTTTTCTTTGACTTTAAGTTTTTTGTACTACTGAGGAAATGTTGTACTCAACCTTTCCTGAAGCCATTGTGTGTCATTTAAGTTGCAATAGTTCTGCCTAGGTTTGCAAGATAGAACTTTCTATCTGAGTTATTTAAATTAACATTTTTATTTATTTATGTAAAATTATCTAAGTAAAATGCAAATAAAGGGATTATTTGCTCAGTCTTTATTTACCCCGTTGGGGCAGATACAAATAAACATGTTACTATATGCATATGCCACATAAATACATTGATTTGCCAACTAAATCCAAATGAAATGGGGAATGTGGTGAGTTATGTAGCCAGCAAGTCTACTAATAGAAAGAGTTACTTTGAAAAAAAAGTCTCACTGCAGCTTACAGCTTTGTTGGCTTTTGCCAAGAAAGGTCTTGAACCTGCAATTGCTGCATGCAGCTATATATTTTCAGTCTTTCAGGTTCTTGTGGTTTCCCTTATGCTTATTGGGGAGGTTTTGTTAAATAGGCCATTCATCAGCTCTTCTCATGCTGTTAAACACACAAAAGCTTGAAACTGTGCATTCAGCTCTTGAGAACCGCATGAGAAAAATAGCTCCTCAATCCCCATCCAACATAGCTAATCAGTTTCATTCTTTCAGACAGGATCTCTCCTTCAGGCTGCGTCCCACGTCTTCCTCTCGCACCAATGAACCTTATTGTCAGAGCTCACCTGGGACTGTGTGCTTGTGGAAAACGTTCACAGCTGCTTAGCAGACAACAGTCTGCTCTTAAGGGGGGAAACTGAACAGATATGATATGTCATAGCTCTTCAGATTGTATCCTCCATAACAGAAACGCTGTAGAACTTCAAGCATGAATGTAGTGTTACCAGGTGGCCACATATTGTGTACCAGGATTTCCTGCCTAGTCTACAGGCACTGATTCACAGTGATTCCAGTAAACAAAATAAAACAAAAAAAAACCCCTTTGTTTGTTAAAAAAAAGAAAAGGAAAAAAAGAAGTGATCCCATGCTGCCCAGTTCCTTGGAATAGCTTCGACTTAGAACAACTGGTGGAAGTCCAGCTGGGCAGCCTGGATGTTCATTAGTCAGCACTTCCTGTTTCTGTTCAGGCAGATGGTTTATGCTACATGATATACATTTTAATATTGTATTTCAAACAACATGAAGGCTTCAGTGTGCAAACAGAAGTAACTCTGACATAGTACCAGTCACCCAACAGCTAAAGAGTCAAAGCCAGGTTCATGTATACAGTCAGTGTTAGACAGAGAAAATGGAAATTACTTTTGGGTTGTATTTTACATTAGCCTGGGTGCAGCCGAACTGTAGCCCCGCCTACAACATTTTATATGGCATATCGGTCTGGCATTGCTCCGTTGAGGAGCTTCTATGCGATGTATCAAAAAAACATGACCAATGAAATTGTCAGGGCGGGCTTTACACGATGATGGACAGATGAGCGACAGTCACGTGACTAAAGCGCTGTGGGTTGAAGTCTGCCATCTCTGATTGCCTTGTTATTATATTGTGGTGACGAGCGTATGAACCTTGTGCATCCTAATTTTTATGGGATTTTGGATTTACTTCTCACAGGCATTTCCCAGTTAAATTGGGCTTATTGTGCATAAAGTCTAATAAAAAATTTTAGAGTGTTGTTTAATTAGCGGCTGTCAGCTAGCTAGCTTGCTTATTTCAATATAGTTTCATAATACACTGGTAATGTTACAGAAAAAGGTCTGAAAAAGTTGTCACTCATCTGCAATAGAAACGTGCTTTCATACGTTGAGTTAATTGATGAATGCGTTGTTAAAGTAGAGTTGTTAGTCTGTTAGCTTCTAAACTGTATCTGATTAAATCCTACACTCAAATCTATGCTTCACTGATTGGCTGGAACAAAAAGAGACATCTCATTGGCTACAGATAATTCCATGCTGATAAAACATTTATTTAAGTCTTCAGCAACAGAAGGGGAGTCTAAACACACACACACACATATACAGTAAAGTTCACACATGGTAAGCAGTTTGTAAACACAAGTCTGTACATAAATGTAACCACGTCGGAATATGTTTTTGATGGAAACTGCAAACATCTATTTGTGGATTTCTGTTCATTTATTTAAAACAAGAAGTATTAAGCAGTAAACATTTTTTGTTTGGATTGTGTGGAGAGTATTTGCAGAGACTACACCATTTTTTTGGATCCCTCTGTATTCATTTATTAATACAAAGACTGATGACTGTGAACCCATACTCATTTAACAAATCAGATAAAGGGGAGCAAAGAATAGCATGTGTTTTTAAACAAGAGTACACAGACACTCATCCTGACAGTGTAACGGTGTGTGTTTCCTACCCAACCCACGTTCTCCTGTGCAGCAGATCTGCATGCTTGACAGCTCTAATAACACAGGGCTGCAAAACCAAGAGCAGCACAAATCATTTCCCCACTCTTCCACATACAGGATTACTGTATGTAGGCCTGTCACCGTGTGTGAGTGTGCGTGTTTCATGATGGCATTGATTGGCAAAAGCATCTCTGCGCTCTGGCTTCCTGTCTGGCCCTATCAGATCTACACTTGAACCTGCCTGCTGTCGGTGCGTGTGACTCCTCGACGAGGAAACCAAAAGTCTGATAGCGAGCCTTCTCTCGTCTCAGGCTGCATGCTTATCTTTAATAAATTTGATGCATTTCTGCGTGGGCAGATCAGCCCCTCTGCTGAGATGGCAGACAGCTCTGAAGCATTCCTCCTTCCTAATCGTTATCATTTTTAAAAAAAGGTGATTTATTCAGTCGTTCAGAACTCCGCTTTGGAAAAGTGGGGTTGAGTTGAGATGCTCTTCACTGCAGCAGAACAGGAGGCCAGGGTTGGACTGCAGATATGAGGCACGTCCTGTCCTGACACCTTGGTATGCAATGGCAGGACGGAAACGGAGAGGAAGGAACGGACAGGGAGAGATTAGAGAGGAAAAGTGAAGTTGCTTTAAAATGGACACAGACAAAAAAGACAAGATTCACTTATTGATTTCATGACTGATTTGCCATGCTAGCAAGGATCAAAATGATATACCAAGGTTATATTAAATACCATAGTTCAGATCCAAACAGACAGTGTGACCAAAGCTCGTGATTCACTTGTCCATCAGGCATGAAAATTAGGATTTTAGGAGTGAGCCAGTGTGTGTGTGGTGTGTGCATTTCAGAGGTCATGCTGCTTTCGGTCACTGGATGGCTTCACACACAACATCACAGGAAAGGTCAGACTAACCCATGCTTTATGCTCTGCTTATGTTTCGGAGGACACACACTCGGTAGTCACACACAGACTTAAGTGGCAAAGTCCTCCTACTGGCTGCTGATAGATGTATTTGTTTGAGAGGTAAGCTTAACAATAATAATCAGTTCACTCCATTTGACTTGATATTAACAGGGATTTATTCTCACAGTGTGTCCATATTAATTTATTTCATCTGTCATCTGTCACTAGTTATAGGCAAAAACAAAATAGGAGTAACAGCCACGGCAAGTAATTTGTGCAGTTGAGCACAAAAGAGCACCATCGACAGTCAAGCACAATTAAACACAGTCAAAAGGGATTTGCTTCCAAATCAGCAACACCTGCTCACTGCCCCACAATCACCTATATACATTTTGCTTGACTTTACTTGACCTGTGGCGAGCATGACAAAATAGACACCAGCTGCTCAAAAAGTCTCAGAAACACAGAATCCCATTTAATAAAAAATTGTTTTCAGATCTGAGATGAAATGCAATGAGAGATTAAAAAAAAGTGAGAGGTAAAGAACAGACAAAACGCTTTGAGTGGTGCGAAAGGTGTGACGAGGTCGATGAGGAGTCTTAGAATAAGAGCAGGAGGTGTTTTTCAAAGGAGAAAATCAGTCTGTGAAGGGAGGAGAGCAGGAAGAGGGGACTGCAGAGAATGCAATACAGCTTTGGACTGGAGAAGTGAGGAGGCAGGGGTGATGTTAGGAGGGCTGGATAACAGAATCCCAGAGCCTCAGGAGTGCAGAAATCATTTTAAAGAAGCATAAAATCAGGAGAATAAGGTGAATAAAGAGGAGGAGAAAGGTTGGGATTCAAGTTCCTCTCGTCATCTTTTCCCCCATTGATCCCTCCTCTTATATCTCTCTTAAAGATTGAGACTAGACATACAATATATGACATAATACACTGTTGGATAGAGAGGCAACATATAAAAGAGAAAGACTGGAAAAGTTTGGATCCATGACTTCCAGGTAGTATGGATGGAACATTTCAGTGATTGAAAGTGAATTTAACCAGTAAAAATATACAGCCATCTGAAGGCGTCTCAAAACAGTCCACACAACTTCACACAAATCAGCTGGTTGCTCTGCCTGTAGGACCGTCTGTTTTGGCCGGTGTCTTCATCTCAAGCACTAGGTTAACAGGTAACTTTTCAACACATCTTTGCTTATGAAAGAGAAATGTGCGACTGTGATGAGAGATGTGATAGATAACTGAAAAGTTATGTCTGTCACAAGTTCTAGACATATTTACTGTATAATACGTTTCCTCAGAAGAAAACTCTCTCCATGATTCCCTCAATTTTAGTGCATCATGATGGGAATAGCTCTAATAATAATAGTAATTATTATTATTTTTATGATAATGCATTGTTCCTGATCCCATCCCACAATCTGGCTGCCCCATGAGGTTCACTATAATAGAACCCATGGCGTCATTTTTGTGTGTATTGACTTGTGAAAGTAAAGAGAATTAAAAAAAAACATGCTGACAACCATTGATTCTGATTTCAGACAGGATAGACACCTGAAACATGAAGCATCATTGATATCATGTCAAATAAAACTCCACACAGTAGGTGAAGTGGTAATCATCCCTGTGCTTATCTGTGTTTTTACGATTAAGAACAACTCATATAGCCGACTGGGTGGAACAGGTTATAACTGTCAGTATTGTTGTATATCTGTAGTGTACAACAAACTCTTAGGGTACGGGTTGGCACCATGATACAAATAATGTCAACATTTTACTTATAGGTTGATATTTCTCTTTGATAAACCTGTTAATACGTTTTAATTGAATGGTAAATGCATCCTAAAAATGCTGAGCAGTTAATTTTGAATTCATTTCAAGACATCAAGAATAAGAGTGACTTTGAGAGCTTATTGTTGGGGCATGCATGTTAGATGATTCAGTACTTATCAACTGGTTAGTGTTCCAATACGAACAGTGACTTAAGTGACATCAATCAGTAAATAGTAATCAGTAAATAGGGACAGAAATGATGGTTGGCCATGCACATTTGATGACTGTGATGGTTGTATCAGGGCAAGAACAGTCAGTCAGCATATATTGTGGGGGCCATTTTTATAGTCCATTTGGCTCCTATAGAGGGAAGGGATGGAAAGAAGATATACTGAATGAAACACCTGTATCCTGATCGAAAATCCCCCCATCCACAGAGCATTAGAGGTCACTGGATGATGTGATGCGTATGAAAATGATATGATGGTGATCCATCCCTACCGAGGGATGTGCCAACACCTAAACAAGACACTTGTTGATGCTGGTTTTTCCTTTCATTTGTCACCTGTCTGAATATAGGTTTGTTTTATTCATTTAATTTCATTCAAGGATTGTTTCGATTAAGAGGTTGTTGATGGATATATTTCATCACAGTTTTGGTTAGATAATATAACACCACAGCACGGCCCTGTAGTGTGGGAAAATGCTGCCTATTACCAGGAGATGATGATGATGTGGTTTCTGGTTCAGTGCAACTACTGTGGGAAAGTTGGGTTCCTGTCATGAGTGTTGACTCCACCCTAACCTGAAGAAGAAACACTTGCATGACCGTGAGAAAAGTTGGGAAGATTTTGTTTTCACACTAACCACAAACTGGCACTCAACTTCCTTAATGCTTTTAAAATGTGTTGAAAAGGAGACAGGGAAGGGCAGAACAGCCAGGTAATGAGAGGAAGAGAGCTGATGCAGAGTAATCAGGACGCCTCAGGTAGTCATGAAACAACTGCTTAATGCCAGATCTCAGGAAAATGTTCATAAATGTTTAATTCAACTCTCAGGTTAATTGAATTTATCATGAAAGGCTGAGCATTTCTCCTTTAGTCATGCTTTTGTAGGTTTCACTCAAGGATCTTTGATCTGCTGTAAAAAATTAAGGAAGTTCTGCTGTCTGCTGATCAATAGCTATTAACAAGCAGAAAAAACAGTCAAGGTGACTTTCAGTTCACTTAGACACGGTTCACACACACCACCACGCTTCTGAATAAACTAAAGCCAGTCAAATGTACACTCATCCCCAAAGTCATTTTTCATCTGGCCCACCCAGGGATATAACAACTTCTCATCTAAAGACATGTGGTGTGTGTGTGCGTTTGTGTGTGTGTGTGTGTGTGGTCTGGCAAACGACAGTGTGTCAGGTAGCAGGATTCAATATCGGACACCTGTCGGAAGCAGTAAGGCACACACACATGCTCATACACACACTGATGACAGGGTCATTGGCGGGGCAAGCTCACAGTGGAGTGTGAATGAGGTCCCTAGTTGCTCTATTACACCCCCTGCACTCCTCTTTTCCTTTCTCCTTATGCTCTTTTCCTCTGATCCCATTTCCTCTCTCACCCCCCTCCTTCCTCATGCAGATTCTGCCTTTACCCCCACCACCTCCTTATTATTTCTGCCTGTTTCTCTCCACCCTTCCTCCCTCCACCAGGTGCTGTATCCAGCTCTCTACAGCCTGTGTGGGGCTGATAAAGCCTGGTTAGCTTATAGGAAGAGTCAGCAGGGCAGAAACAAAACGCCACAGCTGGGTTTTTAATCTGAGTGCTGTCACCCGAGTAGCACTGGGCGACTGCTGCTCTGGGATACGGGTGAATGGGTATCCTGACTGCTGGGTGGGAGAATAGCTAACCTGACAGCAAAGAGCTCTGTCCTCAGTTCCTCATCATAATACAATTTATCTGGAATAAAATTACTTTAAAAAACAACAACCATATATTAATATCGTGCCATGTCTCCTGGTCAATTTTCATGGAGTTTACACAACACATTTCCATGTTTTTGACTAAACAGGCAATGCACTGCAGATGGCAAAAAGGTTAATGGAAGCTAATGCAACTCATGAACATTTTGATTATGGGTTGATGTGTTTGTTTACCGTTATTATTTCTTCAGTTATGACAAAAATACTGTCCATCACAAACCTCCTGAACCTATGGGGTTGTCTACAAATGGCTCCTTTTGTCTGAAAAAGATGTTAAGCCTCGTGTTAGAATGCTATAAAATCATGTTTGAAGTTTCAAACCCTTTTTTAAATATCAGCTTTTAAATGTGGGTTGACATTTTCTTTTTGCATGAGGATATGGGAAATACTCACCCTAGAATGAATGTAGTCTTCCTGCTGCCAAAGTAATGTAATGTAACATCAGTGCAGACCTTTTGTATCTTGAACACAGGCTACAGAACAGGAAAACCTGCATGTGGGTCATCCAGCTCTGCTGTTTCATTTGCGTTCACCATAGTGTGTCTCACACATGCCAATCTTGCTAACGGTGTGCGGCTGAAAGTGTCTAAGCAGACCTGGTGCTACCGTTGAGATGGTCATCTAGGAGATGGTGACCATTTGGCACAAGGTTATTCACTGGAAGTCCTGGAGGCAGTATCCCATGGATTTGCAGGGCTGGCAAGACACAGAGCCTTAATGAAACCAGCTGGAGCAATCGACGGCTGCCGTGTCTGTATCAAGCCATTGAGCAGCTCTGACGCTCATTATTACAGGGATAAGAAAACGGTTTACTTTCGTTATACTGCAGGATGTTTATGACCATCAAGGCTGCTTCATTGAAACTGTCCAAGAGCAGTTAATGACCCCAATACTGCTCCACCACACCCCACTGAACAGGAGTTCACATAACCGTCCTCCAGGGCACTTTATCCTCACATACAGAGGATACACATGTCTTCAACACCCTCTCCCCCTCATCACTCCCAACAAGATGCCAGTACAAGGTGTCACAGCCCAGCACTTCCAACAGCCAACGGAACGCCCCATTACAGAGCATGCTTTTGGGATAATGAAGACTTGGTTCTAGGCAGGCTGCAACCACCCACTTTGAGCAGTAGAACAAATGCAGAAATGCCTTAAGCCTGCATTCTCTCAAAACGTCAAAAAGAAGTTCGGTCTAACACAAGTGAGACTAATTCTCACTTAATTTATTACCTCAGTAAAAATGCATGTGGAAAGATAATGGTCTCAATCGCTAGTTGCAAGTCGTCTTCGAGTCAATATGATGTTAACTGTGTAAATAATGGTCCCATTCAGAAGAAAATAGAAGATAAAGCAGGATATGATTTGGGGCGTGGCTACTTTGTGATTGACAGATAGCTATCATGGTGATGGGCGTGCAGTGCAATGTACTCGGTGCGTAATATTTTATCCTTCAATATAATGCACCATGTTGGATGTCATAAATTAACCACATAAAATAACCTTGTTAAAGGTAATAGATAAAAGTCCATTAAATACAAGATAAAAGCAGGATTACCTTGAGGGTTTACTGTCGCATTTTTTCGTCCAGTCACTCCATCTACAAACTTTTTCAGTCAAATCTCAGGCCGATCACAATGGTGAAGAAATGGTGGAGAAAAGTAATAGACAGTTATCATAAATGTTGGCCGGAAGCACACGTCTCTTTAATTTTTTTGTCATTTTTCCCTTGTGGTACGTTTTCTGGGTATTGGCATCGAGTTTGGAAATTCTAGTATGAGCTGTCAGCTGACTGCATCTGTCAGCCTTTGAAAGTGATATTAAACTGTCTTAAAATCAGGCAGTATGGAGTATAAATTATCTATAAAATTGTTATAGGTCAAGCTTTGAACCTCTTAAGTTTGAAAGTGAAGGCTTTGGAGGCTTGCTTTCAAAGACTAACTTAGGTCAGGTGCATACAATCAAGCTGCAGTATGTTTGTCAGCTCTAATTAGCTAGCAAGTAACATCAGGTACCATCACTAACGTCACATAATGGGATTTGAGTTTGGGTTGACCATATTTTCTTAATGGAAAAAAAACATTCAGAAAAAGAGGGCTGCATTCTATGGCCGCATTTCATGCAGGTTGCACAGGTTTGATGCATTTGTCCTTCAAATGCATCCTTTGAAGGACTCCTAAATTGAGACAAAGCTGTAGACGGATACATTTACTGACAAACAGGTACTGGAATAGATGGTGGCACAGGCACAATGAGTGACAGACAGCTATAATAGCAGCACAGGGTGTATTCTGAGACATGATTTTCTTTTGTCTGTAAGGAAAAGAAAAGAAAGGAAATAGCAGACATAAATACATTGATGTATAAAGGACACGCTGTTGTAACTGGCGGCCAGACAGAAAATTACAGAGAAACTCAGACTACCTACCCTGTTCCCTGTTCCCTCCCCCTCGACTTACTCTGCGTGTCCTCCCCTCCCTCTTAATGTTAACTTGCTAAAGAAAACACAGACAAGTTTAAAACCACATATGCGTGTGTGTGTGTGTGTGTGTGTGTGTGTGTGTGTGTGTGTGTGTAAATGTATATCTGTCGGGGATGGGAGGCTTCCTCCTCTCACACACACAAACACACACACACAAACAAGAGCCAGACAGTGTGCATGAAGTGCAGCTTCAGTGAGTCCATCAAGTGTAATAATTGCAATAAATTCCCTCCTGGCTGCTTCTCCCAGAATCCTCTCTCCTCCCCTGCATCCCTTCATCACACTCTCCCGCCTTCCCTTCATCAAACACTCCCTCCCTCCTTCCTCCCTCTCACCCTGTCTCCATCCATCAAGCCCTCTTCCCTATGTCGTCAACCCCCTCCTCCTTCCATCCCTTCTTTTCCTGTCTCCTTGCTTGTTTTGTTTTTTGTGCAATGTGTCCAGGCAGGCTTTCTTTCCTCCACACTCCTTTCCTCTTCTACAGTTTCTTCTTCCCTCTTTCCTTTCTGTCCCCTTTCTTTCCTGATCTTCCTAACTTTTTCCTTCAATACAACCAAACAGGACTTTGGTTCCTACCCACAAATACGACCCACAGGAGCGTCTCCTCTCCTCTCCTCTAACAAAAAATGTAGGAAAATGTATTTATTAATCTCATATTACTATGTGAAAACATGCATTTTCTTTGATGCCGACATGCTCTTGTCCATTTGAAAGAATATTATTTAATGCACACACACACACACACACACACANNTTCCTTGTGGGCAGATAAATCATCTGCAGAGTGGCAAAACTGCAATGACTCATCTACCAACTAGACCACCTCAGCAAGGTAGAGAGACACAGGGAGGAACAGAGAGAGAGAGAGAGAGAAAGAGGGTGCCCAGATGGAAATTAATTGAGTGAGAGAGGAAAAGTCAAATGAGTAACAATGGTTGTGAATACTAAAGTCAGCCAGAGGGAGCGGGAGAAGGAGATGGAGAAATAAGTAAAACTCATGGTCAGTGTGTGTGTGACGGATGATGCTCTGAATGAAAAGGAGGAAAGGTGAAGCAAGGAGGGAGAATGACAAATGCCCACAGAGAGATGATAATGTGGGAGTGTGTGTGTGTGTGTGAATCAGGAGGAGCGATGGACAGACAGAGTGCAGGAGAGGGAGAATAGATAAATGAGGGGGTACCTCAGAGACAAGGAGAGGAAGAGTTGATTGACAGCTCTGCTTCTGACAGACTTCCACAACAGCTGTCTGCTGCCTTACCTGTGTGCTCAAGTCTATGTGTGGTGATAACACTGACACACACTTTTTACACAAACCATAATACTTGTAGCCTTATGAGGGCTGTCCATTGGCTGAACTTTCAAACAGTGGTAAGCAGCTGATCTGTTGGATGTCCTGACCAAGCACTATTACCTAGAAGAAGGGAACCTTTAAATACGAGTGCTCAGAGTACTAGTGAAAGGAAAGGAAACCTTGTGTCATTGGCATCATTGAATCCTCCAGACTGTTTATTTCTAAATGCAACACTGTCATTAAGCTTATTGAAAAGAACTTCCAGAAAATCATCACTAAATAACGTACAGCATGTCAGTTTCTGCTCGTTACATGGCTTTCAAAATAAACTTCCATCTTCACAGGCTATGGTTAGGTTTAGGCATTAAATTAGTGGTTAAGGTTAGGACAAAAACTATGGTGGGGGTAAAAAATTACTACTTCCAGGGTTGACATAGCTACTTTAGCGACGTAGAACATGACTTTACTACTCAAGAAGTAGATTTACTGACACTAATATTTGGATAAAACCTGTTTCCTGTTATTTTTTCGATACCCCGTCGGCGGTGTTTCAAACGAGCTGAGCCGATACTACACAACAACGACATGAGACATCCTGCACAAACAGATATTTAAGTAGCCAAGCTACCATCAATAGCAACTGCTGATTTTTTTACTCACTCAGACTCAGAAAAGGCATTTCCATGACAACATTACTATGCACATTTTGAAGATTCACATGAAAAAAGCTTGATGGGAACACCAACATTTCAATATGATTTTTTTGAAAAGCAAATTAAAGTTTTGTTTTGTCAATTTGCTATATGGAAGATGGATTTTTTTTTTGTTATAATTTCTGATGTAGTGAACCTTTAACTCACATGATGCTGTTTTTCCTCCGCTGGTCAAGACGAGCTGACATGAAGGAACAATATCAGTTGCCCATATAATATAATTCCTGAATACTTCTCTCCAATTTCTCTCGTAGGTGGCCAAAGTTGTTAGATTAGCAACCTTCGAGCCTAAATCTGTTATTTTCTCGCGCTTGTGCAATCCCTTCTTCTACTGTTTACGGACAGATTAGCCTACAGCAATACATTACACTGCCATCTTCTGACCAAAGCACGTTTATGCACCTTTATTTATTTGCTCTTAACCGCTTAATGGTAATTTACATTGTCCTTAAACCCTCATATTAAAATTTCACTTCAAAATTTGATACAAGTGCTATTAGGCTAGAGCCACCAAGATTCTCTGCATAAGTTGGTTTATAGTTTATTAAGATTTCAGAAAGTACATGGTCATACTATTGCAGATTTTTGGGATAATATTAAATGTGGCCGGATGGTTCCCTGCTGATTACCCTCATATCCACTACAGATGCATGTGTTTGTTGTTTATTTATTCATGATTATTAAGGGAGCAATGGGGCCCAATAAGGCTACAAATAAACAGGGCTCAGATTTTTTTGTTACAATCCTGGGAGTGGAACTAGCCAAAATGACCTGCCTGTGTAATAAACAACCTCAATCCAAAGGTGTAAAACCTCAGGAAGGATAAAACTACAAGAAGAACACACACGTCTAACCGCTCACAGAGAATATATGTGTTTGTGTGACAGAGAAAAAGACAGAAGAAGAGAGAAAGCGGGCTTGTATCGACCCGGGAAAGTTGTAGAGAAGATGAAAAAGCTGCACAGCTGCCTCGGCTATTGCTCTGGAAGACATTTTTAGTCTGTTTTTCAATTTACAGTTAATGAGATTTTCTGCAGCTTCTCTCTATTCTGTTAATGTTTATCCCATCCTGTCTCCACAGCCCCATCTTTTATACCTTTGCGGTTCACTCTGTCTGAGCTGGATTGGCTTGTTTGTATAAATAGCTTACACCTGCAAACCCTGCGTGTGTGCCTCAGTGTGAATCTGTTGTGTGTATATATTTGTCTATGCATGTGT
The DNA here is from genome assembly GCA_903364295.1 of Serranus cabrilla. Classification (NCBI taxonomy): domain Eukaryota; kingdom Metazoa; phylum Chordata; class Actinopteri; order Perciformes; family Serranidae; genus Serranus; species Serranus cabrilla. Next base: position 417,826 of record CAFUXE010000607.1, read on the forward strand.
GAAAATGTACAATACCTATAATACGTGTACCAAAGAGGCTGTGGTCCTGTTTCTGTGAGTGTCTTGTAGCAGCGTGCACTGAGGCATTTCCCTGTGTCCTCTTGTTGTTCTTCTCTACAGCAGTCTGACATCTAGAAGAGAGGAGAAACATTTTCCCATTTATCATCCAACCAGACTCACTTACAACAGCTTCCTCACGGTAGCTAAGATTGAAGTGAAATGTTCAACATTTGTCCAACCCCTGCCTGCTTATTTGTTTCCCTCGTAGCTCCTTGTTGTCCTCTCAGTTTAAGGTATTAGAGGTAAGAGCTGCAAAAGATGCTTCTGTATTGACTGACAGAAAAAAGCATAAACAGCCTTTTTAATTTATGAAGAATTAGTTGATTAGTAAATATGTGTTAAATGATTGGGCAAAAGTTCCAGAATAGCTTTTCAGCATGTTGTAATTTAACTGGAGAAAGAGAAAACAAGACTTCTGTACCCTTCTCTTGTTTATGTTTTGAGAAAATATAGCCTTTGACTGGAGACTGCAGCCATTCACATTTAATTTCAGACCAGGGTCCTCCGCTTGGCTGTTTTACAAATGCAGAATCTTGTGCATGTCACTTTAGACAGTAAAGTCCTGATTGAATGTTGGAAAATCCGGCAGAAAAGTTGCTATCCCAGCATTGGCAACAACTGCCCACAGTGCAAAGCAACCCAAAAAGGAAGCAAAGATAGTCTAAAACGAAGTCTGCCAATAAACACAATAAATCACATGTCAGTATTGGCAAAGCTTTTCAGGGATGGAGAGAAAATTGGTTTAGCCTTCTATAGCCATAGGCAAGCCACAGATCAGCACAGTTTTCCACTTCCAAAGGATAGGGTGTTCATGAGTGTTATGATCACATTCTAGTTTCAAGACGTGGGTGATAGAAATATGGAATGTAAACACATGTCAAGGTGTCTGAGCAGCCTAACAACAGAGTAATGGTGATCTTTGTGCTGAAGAAAGAATTGAAGTTCTGACACGGAGGCTGCAGTGAGAATCATCCTGTATTCCAATACTGGGGATAAGGTGGAGACGCCAAACTAGCAGATTATGTGAAAATGCCTGGCTGCTCTGTTAGCCATGAATAAAACTAGGGTCATCCTAAAATGTTAGGGTAACCCAGACAAGTGTGCAAGACAAGACAAAGACTTTGCATTTCAGAAAACCCAAAGATATCTTTCAGCCAATACATTTAGCATTTTTTTTTAGCAACATTTAACATTTTGTTGTGATGAGCAACAAAATGTTAAATGTTAAAATCATTTTTAGTTTAAGTTTACATCAAGATGAGGCAAGACAAATTCCTCTCTGTTCTTCCCTCTGTTCTGTGTTATCCCAGAAAGCAGAAATGGCATGAAAACAACTGCATAGAAATTTCTCAGTGTAGGTACACATTATTGCTAATAACACATCTCTGAACCTGTGTTATGGGCATACACTGCTGGGGCTGGTTAGGGTTCAATGACACTCTTTTGATATATACTGTGCGTGTGTGTGTATGTGTGTGTGTGTGTGT
>CAFUXE010000607.1:434769-448421 GCA_903364295.1 Serranus cabrilla
ATGGTCTTGCTTGTCCTTGTGGTCGGAATGATAAAGTAGCCAGTTTCCATCTTCACAACCATTCCCTCCGCATTTTGCGCTGATGTTTACAATTGAAGACCAGGACAGGACATATGTTACTCATATGTCCTCACTGTCAACAATCCCAATTTACACCAGTCAGTCAGTAGGTTGGATATCCTCTGGCATGGCATCAAGACAAAACCTTAAAGCAGTCTGGAGTGTTGAATATTGGTAGAAAGCGTGGCAACATCCAAAGGTGCCAATGCTCTATGTCAATTCAGAAAGTGGTGCTCTGATTTGATAGTTAATAAAATTAGCTAGAGACTGTTTTGTAAGCTTGTGTGTTTTAGGCCATAAATAACTGGTTTGATGAGGAAATTGTAAAAAATCCAGTAATTGTTTTCTGATCACCTCACTTGGTCAGAGGTCAATGCTGACTTAGGATGATGGTCAGTTTTGCCCCTTTTTGTTATTGTTGGTCGTCATTTTAAGCACATTGTTCATGTCATGAAACGCTGACAGTTTGGTTAAATTTGGATGTTGATTGTCCCAGGGTGAGTCGCGGTGCAATATGTGTTGGGGCACACACCCCGCTTCTTTGTTTCAATCCAATCCTGGGAAGTCTTGCATATGGCTGTATGCATGTTGAAATAGAGCTTGGGCTGAGATGTCAGTCACCAGGGTTGTAGCCAGAAAAGATTTTTTAATATGGCAATAAGGCTGTTCTCTCTGATTCACTTCAAGGTGAACTCCAGCCTGGGATAGCCATGGATAGACCTTCCAGATCTTTCTTTTCCCCATTTGTTGCATCTTGGGTTTTCTTCAGATCTTTCCACATTACATATTTTTTGCACTGTTTTTTCAAGTTATTTTAGTGTGAAATCACCAGGACTGTCAGATCCAGTGATGCCTTGTTCAGGAGTTCATCCCCTTTTGTAGTCAGGTTTGAATCTAAGGCTTTTAAAGTACATTAACAGCCATAATAAATGTCATCATCAACCTCAAAGGTTTCCCTTGAATGGAACAAGCAACTACATTTTTATTGGAAGCAACAGTGCTAAATTGATCATTTCAATAGAGCTCCAGACATCATATGACTCATTGTGTTTATGCCACCAGCAAACAGTGTGAGCACAAAGAAAGGCAGCAGTGGTGATTCACATTTTAAGTCTAAGAACATTGATTACTATATTGCAAAACTTGATGGTTTAAACTTTACTGTAATATGTTCGATTTCACAATGTGGCAAATGAAAGTTGGACACTGCAATGTAAGTAGCAATGGTGTAAAGTAATGATAATTTCTATGTTTTCAAATAATAATTTTCTGCTCTCCAAAGACAATATAGTATATATTCATATTTGGATTAGTGTATGAGTGAATGTGATTTGGACACAGCCTTGTTCGCAGCAGACATTTTGACTTAGTATAAAGAGTACAGGTGTGAATAATAACATGGACAATTCCTGTCTGTGATTACATGTAAACAACATTCTATAATTGCTGAATCGTGAGGTAATTACACAGGTCATTGTGTTTCAGGTTGGAATATCACAGCACTGCAAAGAGGAAAGCTGCCCACAGTAGAATTAAGAGGCACCGTGCTGCCTGCAGCCTCTGTAAGCCTCAGCTTAACACTTTCTCATTAAAACATGATCACTTACTCTAATTATGATTGTTGTAACTGAAGTCATATGCTTGCATACAGAGCACCTCCTCCTCTGGGGAGTTACTTTCCTATCCGTGAGTTGAACTACTATTCAAACCAATACCTAACCGCATTAGTTAATGGACGGATAGAAACTTGAAACTTGCCGACTGACCTTAGTCAGCTCCCGAGAAGAAATCTGTTTTAGTGAAATGGAGGTGTTTTAAAGGAAACTTACATACTAGATACAGAGAAATACATTAAAGTTTAGGACAACCTGATTCCAAAGAAGTTGAGCCGTGTGTAAAACATAAATAGAATAGTGTATCAAATTCAGAATTCAGAGTTTATCTACTTAATGAAGTCTATCAGTTTAAACAAATTATTGTTTTGTGCATGTGTTGTGTCAAAAAATTAAACTAATGGTGAGAATGAATGTGGACTGCAGAGAGCTCTGCGGCATTAAATACTTTACTCTATATATGTGGGTCCAGGAACTACTATTACCAGAATATGCCACTGCAACAACTAGATTACAATTTATCTATTATTTAGTAAATCAAAACATAAAATCCATGTTTAACCTGCAGTTTTCAGGTTGAGGGGTTGATGAACGCTTATTTTTGCAGGTCAGGGGGGAAAACTTGCTGTCATAACTGGGAGCGAGCATTCAACGCATCACTGTTCGGAATTTTCCTAATATTATGAAATGATAAATCATCCATTGGTTGTTTAATCTGGAGGAGAGGGTTGTGGTCACCGTGGCTGCCACATTTTGAGACATTGCTATGGAGTTTGTCAGCCCTTGGGGGCCGCCTACCAGCCTGGGGCCCTCAGCGGTAGCCTGTCTCGCCTCTTCTCAAAGTGCACCGACAGAATTATACAGATAATACATGCATGAAGGTGACTGATGACATTTTCAACAGCATCCTCTCATGTTGCCTCCCTGTCTGGATATTCAGGCTGCTGCAGTGAATTTCACATTCTGCCATTTTCTCTTTGATTGCTGAGAGTTTGGACTCCTGCTGTGATGTTTCCATTGGCAATGTTAACCAGAGCACACATCCACTCACCACTGATTTGTCAAAGCAATTTGACTTGCAGCTGAAGCTCGCTCAATCGTGTAAACGACCAAGAGCACAGATCGGTAGACAGAACCTTTATTTTGAGGAATATGGCATCTCCAAGACAGACATCTCACTCTGTGAGCTTATAGAAAACTACAGCGACTATCACTAAGCTGCCTGCTATCTGTTGTTGTAAGGTAATTAAAATGAACATTCAGCCGAGTGGGAATACAGAAATGCAATATATGTACCTATCAGTAATTTCCAGACATGGAATATCTACAAAGGAGTGACACTTTATAATACAGCCTGTGACTCACAGGGTAATTACCCAACACTTACTGTGGTGTAATATCCTGTGAATCAGTACATAAAAATACCTACTGTTTCCTATTCGTACTTAAATGTATGTATGTCATATAATGTGTGTGTGCTGTATGGTTTGATTAATGCACTTTAAATCTGTGCACACACACACACACACACACACACACACACACACACACGTCTGACCTTTCACTAAGCCCAGCTGGGTTTGTTTGTGCGTCTGTGTTCAGGGCATTTTAATCCACACTGATTTCCACTGCGAGCTTGTTATTGTATGTTTTGCCTTCTCAGGTGATGTTTGGAATGAAGAGAGTGTTTAGTTGCTCAGGCAGGCACAGACCAAGGCCATGTTACCAGTACTGGAAGACAATTTTAACTCCCATCACATTCTTTCTTAACAACAGTTGTTAGGGGTGTACGGACCATGTACAGACAACAAATTAGATTGCATCATTTATAGACTCAAATGGCATTTACTCTGGATTGAATTTGGTTGGGAATCTGCTGGATCGCAATGTTTCACTAAGCAAATAGTGGTTGATAAGCCCGATGAAAAATGTTCAATGTCACGTGAATGTAATGTCCAACTAGAAGAAAAGAAATGTCCTTTCATCAGTGACTAAAAAAACGTACATTTTCAACAACCCGTGATGCGGTGGATATACAAAGAGACAATAGTGCAGAGTCAGTCTGCATTCGACACATTTTCTCTCTCTGCCTCTCCCTCGTAGTTCACCTTTTTCATCCATCTCCATTTATCTCACTCTGTCTGTCGTCCCCTCCTCCTCTGCTACGTCTCGCACTGTGGTGTCCCACCACAGTCAATCCATATTGAGCTGTACTAATGTGGAGCCCTTGCCCATCCATAAAGTGACTGACAGCTCCAGGTTATTAGATGAGGACCTCCTGTACCTCTGCCTGCCTGCTGCCTGGGGCTGAGGCCTCAGACACACTGGATATCTGTCTGTCTACCTTTGTACTTGTCTACGCATTGGTGAAATTATGCATACTTCCTTCTTTACAAGCCTGATATGTCACAGTGTCAAGTTTCCACCACCACATATTTAGTGAAAGCAAATGTAGCTGTGCCACTTTGTGGTGTGACCAGGCAGTAGGGATTACAGTTTAGAATTCAGGTAATTATAACACAGCTACTAATCACAGGAACGCTTCGTTGCTTGGACATTTCGGAGCATGGACTTATTTGCTGTCTTGTCAGGTGTTGGTTGTCATATCACCTCAATCTTTGTGTGTTCAGTGGACAGTCTTATCTGGGCATGTTGGTGCAGGGGCTTGAGATTTTGGAAGGAGCAACTAGCCTTCTAGCCTGCAAACCAGACAAATCTGCAGAGCTCATTTGTATTTGTTCTGGCAGATGAGTCTGGCCAATCTCACATTTCGACTGACTTCCAGCCGCTGTGGCCCCCGACAGGCCAATCAGGAGGTTTGATAGGATGACTGATGTCAGCACAGCTCACAAAACTCAGATCAAACTGTCAAACTGGGCAGTGCTGATCAAATAGAACCGAGATTCTGTTACTGCGTTGCCTAGGTCTCGCCTCAAATATTTCACAAACATATTTTAGTTAAGCCGTCTGTTTGTCCTGCTTTGAAAAGCACTGCCCCAACTCAGCGCTACATGCTATGTCAGTTGGTTGGGGATGACATGTCATTGCTCTGATTGGTTGTACCTCTATTCAGAGGGATTTGTGTATGTACCCAATGATAACTCCCCTTAAATCAAGAATGAACCAGGCTAATATGCCAGGCTACTAGCATTCCCTGGCTAGCGAGGATACATTCAGGAATCATATGGTTCCATCTGCTTGATCAACCATAACCAGCCTGTTTGAATTTGTACACATGAATACAGGAGATGCAACATGCTTGTGTTGCAGCTTTGAAGTTGTTAGAAGGTACTTTGATTAGCAAGCATGCTAGCTTTATGTCAGATGGCATTCTACCCATGTCATGCAGACAGTATATAACTATATGCAACAGTGTAAAAGTAAATGGTTCTGAGATGGTACTTTTGGTTCTGCAAGCTTGTTTTAAAAGGGAATAATAACTGAGCAACCTGCATGGTTTTGCAAAAACAGCTTGTTTCATAGTGTGAGCAGGCAGCTAGCCCCATGGGACCCCACATGGGATGAGTGTTGGGAAAGAGGATGAGTTGTGTATCATGAACAAAAGCATGCTGTTAAAAGACGATCAAGAGACAACAAGCCTCCAACATCAAACACACAATCACACACATGCTTCCGGCAATCAATTAAAATTGCATGATCGGCTGGTTAATATTTCCACACTGTGGTGTAAAAGAAGTAGTTTAACACTGGATTCTCACACAAAGTGTTGAAAATAGCATTTAAACACAAAATACACAAATCTTTTAAGATCCAAAGAGGAATATTGTAGCTAATGGATGAAGAAGCAAGGCTGTGTCCTCTTGTTTCCTTGTGTAGTAGAGTATACCAGCATACCACTGGTCAGAGAGCTGTTATAATAGATACAATGGTGGAATCTCTGTCAAAGATACCTTTGAGGAATTTTGTGGGAACACTATCTATTGAACAAGTAGAGCACCTCATTTGGGACACCGTTTGCTGTAAAAACAACAGGGGGAAAGGTTCACAGAGCAAAGTTTCTGACATCACAGATGAGTCCCAGCTAAGAGGAAAATCTGTTGTTTTTCCCCTTCTTGGCAAAGAATGCCCTCCTCCTCCTCCTTCCCTTCGTAAGTGTTGCTATTTAATGCTGCATTCAAGTAATGTGGGAATATTTGTTGGAATATGATTAAGGTGTTGACTTCAATCAACAGTGACAATCAAGAGAGAAGATGATTAGGTCTAAATTGTTCTCTCTTTTATGAGGTTCGTTGGGTATTGTAGGCTTCACTAAGAAATTATTTTCCTAAATGTGTAAAACGATTTGTAAAACCAATGGATAAAAATGTACTAATTTGTTCTGTATTAAAATAATAAATCCAGCAATATGGTGAAGAAAAATCCTCCAATTTCACAGGAACTGCAATACAATTGTAAACCTTTAAAATGCAGCAACAAATTGCTCAAAATTTGGGATTAAATTAGCATTACCAAACTGCATAAAAGGAAAACAAAATGTAATTGTAAACAGTTAGTGCTTATAGGGATTTAAATTCCACTACAAAAATAGCTGCCTGCAATTGGAAAAACACAAGTTAATCACACTATCACAGGTTAGTGTCTCTTGTTGCAGTACAGCCGACAAAGTCACGTTTTGACCGATGTCATGGATTAACAGGCGACCGTGTCATCTGGCAACTTTCAGTTGAATGTGTCAGCGGTTGCTGTAGTTACAACAGCTGTTGGAAATAGCGTTTTACCATTTTGCGTTTAAAAGGGCAGAATGGCTCATCTGATTATTTTTGAATTGAGAACAAAATCTGATAAGTTCTGTAACATCGGCTAAACTTGTTGAGTTCACGACAGGATTTTTCTGGAGGTGTTTGATTAAGTTTGTTGAGTCATCTTTGCGGAACTCTCTTTATGAGCATTACGAGAAAGTAGCTGTAGAACTTGTTGCTGTTGCAGGAGTGAAATGCCTCAATACTACTGACATGTTACATCCTTTGCTGATTCTTCGGCTGATTCGGTCGCAAATAAATAACAATGACATTTTTAGTTTTAAACAAGTTTTTGAAATATTTCTAAAAGAGTTAAGGTTTTTTGTTGGTGGTCTAATAAGCACGGTTTAGTTTGGCAATTTAATTACAGGATTTACAACATGATAATTGCATGCATTTCTGTGAATGTCAACATATGTGCATTCATATTTATTTATTATAATTACAAGTTCTGTGACAAACTGTGTTTGTGTGTATGTGTGTGTGTGTGTGCATGTGTGTGTGTGTAGGTGTCTGTGGCAGAAACACCCTAAATCAGACAGACGTAGTGAGTCACCATCCCTGCCTAATTTCTTCTTCAGTGTGTGTGTATCAGTATGCAAATGTTTATTATATAATGTTTCAGGTTTCTGAAGTGTGTGTGTTTGTGTGTGTGTTGGAATGTGTGCTATTATGCACTCTTACTTGAGCAGTGTGTGAGTGTGTTTGTGTGTGTTTACCTTGTCTCTCTGTGCATGGCTGCCTGCTGTCTGATTTTGTCTCCTTTATTTACTTCCCATTCAGCTTATTTACTAGTCAGTCAGACATCCACCCAGCCCACGTTTACAGTGACCTAAATAGGCAAATCATCTGTGTGTAACTGTGTGTGTGTGTGGTTGTCTGTGACCATGTCTGTTTTTTATGTGTTGGTCAGAGTGTGTACGCCTGTAGGCGTGTTTATGTACGTTTTATAATGATGATTGTTTGCCTCTGTGTGTGTGTGTGTATGTGTGTATGTTTCAGCTCAGTGTAGTCAATGTAGTCCGTGTAGCGCTATTGAAGCTGCTGTCATTGTGAAGCTGCCTTCACATTAATGCCTCAATCTTCATTCCCTAAATTCCACTGATTCCTCAGATCGCAATAAACCTCCATTCAGCTGCATTCAGCCAATTCATTCACACTCCATTTTTGTTTGCTGCTGTTTGTGTCCTGACACTGTGGCACAGTTCCAAAATTTAAACATATGTGTAAACCTTTCTTGTGTTTGTCAACCTTTCAGAGAGTACAGGAACCAAAGGTTAGACCTTTTTTACCTTTTTGTTAATGAGGTAATTATTAATGAATCTTTTTTTTGTAGTCACTGACAAGTTGCACCCCCAAAAAATATGTTAAAAGTTATTTTCAGTAGCATGTCATCATCCAGTTCAATCATATTTCCAAAACATTGAAGTCGAGGTGAGATTAAAGAAGTGGCTTGCATTACAAACTGATAAATGTGAGTGTTTAACAGACAGGGACGAATGAGAGATGCTATTACTGTATGTTGTAATACAGGAAATGTATGATCCAGTCATTTTGGAGCATGATCCAAACTAGAGGCAACCCTTCCCAGCCTCTGCTGCATCTGTGTTGATTCTTTTAAAATCTGTCTCACCCAGTTTTATTGGAGTGCAATACTTAATGCTTGGTAATATTTTATTTTTATCATGTTCAGCACTCTAGAGAAGCACGGACAACAGAAAATGATTTACAACCAATTCTGAGCGTTTTCTGTATGAACCATCGTCTCCTCTGTGCCGCAAGGACACATCTTTTTCAATGCATGTTCATTTTTGTTTAGCAGAAGAGTCAGCCAAGCAGACTGCCTATCTGCTCTGATTCAGTTGTTGATATGATGGCTGAGGTTACTGAGTTTAAGACGTTATTTTGGCTCAGCCTGTCGGGGCTGCCAGCCTGCTGAGATCCTCCGCTAGGTTGGCTAGGTAGCGTGTGGGCGTGTGTGCGAGCATGTGTGTGCGTGGTTATTTCATTGCGTGTGTCTTTGTGCAAGTGTGTGTTTCATGTGTATTTATCTGCGTCGCGTGCACGTGTGTGTCTGTACCTTATTTGTGTGTGTGGGAGTATGCGTGGGCAGAGCGATAAAGCTGACAGTGAGCAGGCAACCTGAGGACATATTTATGAGGTTTCTCACTGTCAACGCTAACCAGTGAATATTAACCTGATGCTCTCTCAGCACCTCGAGCTGCAAAACACACAGAGCCAACATTTTCAAATTTTCTTTCTCATCTGAGTAATACACTGATAAGTCTGTTATGGAGGAAAGTGCATGGAGAAAATGGGAAAAGGGCTAGGTCAGACTGCACCATTATTGCTGTCAGGTGATTTCATCGTGATAAAGATATCATCCATCTTGTATCTAAAAGGATGTAGATCCATGTAAGCCTTATAATGTATTAGCTGATGGCTTCAGAAAGTGCAGAGTCACATTAACTCAGCAGAACTGTGTGCTTAACTTATTCAACCTAATCAAATGTGATGTACATAAGAAGTATATATGTATGTATATGTATGTGTATATATATATATACATACATACACATATAACGGGATGTTTTTGGATGATAAAGGTCGCTGATATATGAGACTAAAAGCACAAAACCAACATGGAGCAGACATGGAATTTGATTTTATTCATGCAAAAAAACAACCAAACAACTTTTACAAACATGGACACAATCCTCGTCATCTCTTTGAATATGAGAAAAATATCATCAAATGGTACCTCAGTGAACATTATGTTGTTAGAATATATTTCTAAGTAGAAGCAGAAAAGAGAAATACGGATTGCACCTGCACATCAGTGAGGCACCAGTGAATGAACTGAATGAAACAAAACAGAGAGGTCTGGTTGTGTAAGATTTTTTTTTATGTTGGCTCATTGAACTTGACCTTGATATAAGAACCAAAGAACTACTATGTACATATATAAAGACACAGTTTTCTCTATGCTATATGGTTTTCTTTCACATTTTCAGATCAAATTTCAATCGCTTTTCATCCTCGAAGTTTCATTCATAAAAAGAGTTTATATGGTTGCAGACTGCACTGTTTTCAATGTAAACATGATTAAGGGTGGAGCGATGCGTTGACACGTAATTGACAATATAGATACATCGATTCATGTAACATACGTTGATGTGGCGCAAAGTGAAAGTAGAAGTACGACCACAATGCACGAGCACTTGAGGCGGACGCATCCCGAGGGACTTCAAAGATTACTGAATATAATATTGGAATATAAATGACAAGTTTTTACAATTTGTTGTTATATTAATGGATAGATTAATCGAAAAAAAGAATCGATAGATTGATGGATAAAAAATAATTGTTAGTTGCAGCCCTAAACATGATGACAGACATGCTGCTGAGGAAGGTGCCTGTAGCAGCTTTGCCGCTCTTTCAGCTTGCCACTGCTGCTTGTCATGTGACCATGGCAACCACAGAAATCATACCAAATTAGAGGAAGGGGCTAATTTTACTCAGCAGTCAGATTTATACGCCAGCAGTGAGCAAACATATCAGCTAAAGAATAGTCTTGGAGCAACATAAGATTAAAAGTTTGATTGAAGCCTGCAGTCGTAGCCTGCGTCTGGATGCACTGCACTGTCTCTCTCCAAGAAATGTCTTTTACATGTCTTTGTCGGCTTGATGTGAATTATTGTAAAAATTCAAGGTGTTTTACTCAGATGTCTTAAAAGGAGTGTGCGAGGCTGTTGGAAATCAGCTTTGGTAAAATTTACACTGAATTGCACATTTTGACCATCGTTGGATCTTTTTCAGGTGATACATACAGTATCCAGCTTGAGGATGCCGCAGAGATGCTCAATGGGGTTTAGGTCTGGAGACATGCTTGGTCAGTCCATCACCTTTACCCTCAGCTTCTGTAACAAGGCAGTGGTTGTGTTAGAGGTGTGTTTGGGCTCGTTATCATGTTGGAATACTGCCCTGCGGTCTAGTTTCCAAAGGGACGGGATCATGCTCTGCTTCAAAATGTCACAGTACATGTTGGCATTCATGGTTCCCTCAATGAACTGTAGCTCTCCGGTGCCTGCAGCACTCATGCAGCCCCAGACCATCACACTCCCACCACCATGACTGACTCTCATCAGACTATGGACATGGCTTTCTTGTGTATCATCTTTAGAAGAGGCTTCCTTCCAGGACGACAGCCATCCAGTTTGATGCAGTGTGGGGCGTATGGTCTGAGCACTGACAGGCTGAACCCCCACCCTTCAACCTCTGCATCAGTGCTGGCAGCACTCATATGTTTATTTTCCAAAGACAACTTCTGGATATGACGCTGAGCATGTGCACTCAACTTCTTCGGTTGATCATGGCGAGGCCTGTTCCCAGTGGAACCTGTCCTGGTAAACCACTGTGTGATCTTGGCCACCGTGCTGCAGTGAGTTAAGTTTTGAGCTCCAACCGTAGCCTGGCGTAGATGTTAGCATCGGCTATACTGGAACTTGAGGGTATTTCTTCATTAAAAGAAGAGCAATGAACAGCAAAGGCTTCGCTCCTTACCCAAGTAGTTTCAACACTGAATGAGTATGATGTTGACAGACAGATGGTTCATCCAATCACCTGCCAGGTATTTTTTGAAAGTGCTTGCCCTTTTCTAAACAGTTTCCAATGATGACTTCTCAGATGATTCTGTGCAGCGAACCATCTGGCAGCGTCAGGTTAATGCATTTTACCTAAGGCAGTATCTTTGCGCCAAGTCTGCTTCAGTTTGAAAACGTATGCTCTAAAACACCATAAGGGACTGAAGCCCTGCAGGGTCTCTTCAATGGGACTTGATAGACATAAAGAGATATTCCACAGCAGTGCAGGACAATAAAGACTGATATTATAGAGAGTGGTGTATATACTTCAGTTAAAGTAGTACTTCAGTGATGATGTTTAAGACCAAACATACTCAGACATCAAACAGTTGTCGTGTGGTGAATTTGCAAACTTACACGTAGCCTGCATTTACTGAATTTATGATAAAGTATAGAATTACCAATAGACTAAAGTATACTACAACAATATGTCTTTGTTGCAAAGCAAGACTGTATTTATTATGACGTTACCAACTTTGATTTAGACCAAGTTTTTGAGACTCAAGTCAAGAGTGATTGAATTCACATTATTTAAAAGGCAGCTGGCTAGCTCGCTAAAGCCCCATGAAAAAGCGCCGGACTGCACGACAAGCTCGGACGATACTTTAGGATGTAACACACTCACACGACTCACTTTCTTGGCTTAATACATTTAATAGGATGGAATCCTATTTGATCCGTGAGACGGACAAGGGGTTTACTTTATCATTTAGCATATTATTATTACTTTTTTGTATTAGAGGGACAAATGCATACCACTAGTATCAAAAATACTAATATCATAGACACTACCCTACAAGAGTTTCCCTCTTAATAATATCTCTAGAGTTTAAAAAAAGTTACAATTTCCAACCTGCATCCACCTGATGAACTCCTCAAGATGAACTCCTCAAATTCTCTCATCCCGAAAATGAATGCACAGTTGATTGCTGTTAGCAAGACAGCATGTTAACTTATCTAACGTATATATCTCGTCATAACATGACATATCCACTTGTTTTCTTGTTAAATCTGCGACTCATGAAAATTGCAATTTGTATGCAATTTCAAACACTGCGCTAATACTCTATGCACATTGTGCTATTTGGATGCAGCATTTGATTTCTTATGACATTTTCTACTTAGTGTCAAAGTGACAAGAAGAGAGTGACATGACCTTCTTGTCATGCATTCTCTCATGCTTTGCTTCAAATGTGCGGATGAAGTATAGAAGGTGCCCAGTGTAAAATGTCTGACCCAAGACAAAGTAGATCCAGGGTTAAAAACAGTGTGACTCTGCTACCATATAGCGTGACAGCATCTCCCTGAGGCATACACAGGTACATTCTCTTCCAGAATACACACACACGCACGCACGCACGCACGCACACACACACACACACAGAGGAGAACAGTAGTGATGCACTGTCTGGACTGCAGAAAGAAGACACAGCCTGAAGGTCTCTCTCTCTCTGCTTCCCTCCGTCTTTCTGTCACTGTTTCTCCCTCTCTCACCTTTACTATGGGTGTCAATTGTGCCAAGTCAGCACAACTCTGACATGCTTAATTATCCTGGAAGAGCCAGAGAGGGGAGAGTATGAGATATGAGGGTTGTGGGGAGACAGGGGGGGAGGGAAGAAATTAGGGTATAGAGAAGGAGACGAGGATAGGTCGAGAGAAGGAGGTGATAAGACGGGGAGGGAGGGAGTAAGTCAAAAACTGGGCAGGCAGAAGAGAAGAGCAGAAAAAAGAAGAGGAGATGTTGGGGAGGCAGGGAGAGAGGAGACAAAGGTACAGAAGGAGAAGAAAGGTAAAAGGCTCACAGATGCATCTGCAACACATTAATACCATATCGTCTTGCAAACTGCTGCTCACCTCTATTAAGGATGCAGGCTGGAGGGCAGAGAGAGAGAGAGAGAGAACAGAACAAGGAGAGACAGAGTGATGGAGACCAAGGGGAGAGTCTGACAACTCAGAGTTAACAACTTGAAAGTGAAGAACCCAGAACCTTGCTATTTGGAACTGTGTAGTAGCATTTTAAATAATTAATCTCAATGTGATATAAATAACCTACATTGATATTTCAAATACACAATGGAATTGAAGGCCAGTCTTATTAAAAGGTGGATTTTATACATGAACATTAGTTACTTCGTCAAGAGGCGTGCTGCTTAGCCTAATGTCAAGTTTTAAGTTCGATGATGCTGTGATCATACGTTTTGAAGTGGTCAAATAATAAAACTGGAATAGAATTGTAAAAGGTTCAAATTTTAATTAAGTTAATGACCAAAGATAATTTGATCCAAAATATCTGTCGGTGGTCCCAAGTGACCTGTGATCTGTTGTAAAGATTTTGTCTTTTTTTGCATTTCTTGCATTTACCCCAACTTTATATAAAAAAAAGGCTAAAACTTTTCAAAATCCCTCCCTATTTTCTAGTCCATAAACTCTGCCTTTTTCCAATTTATTGAGGTGTCTCCATGATATTTATGCAGTAGAAAATGCAATTCCATAACACAGCAAAAGTAATGACTGTAGCACTATTTTTACCACCTGAAATATCACTTTTAGGTTTTCAGGCCAACACAGTGATGTCA
>CAFUXE010000607.1:490908-505620 GCA_903364295.1 Serranus cabrilla
AGAGAGAGAGAGAGAGAGAGAGAGAGAGAGTCCTCTATATCAGTTGGTGCTGAAGCTTATTGCACCAATTGACACTCTCTGACCAACAACACTGCTCTCCAAAAACCAATCAGACTCAACCAAATTATAACATTTTGTAAAGGAAGCTATTTACAACAGTGACAAGAAGGAACTAAAAGCTAAAGTGTATTAGAATTTGATCTGGCTCTAAAAAGACATTATGAATTGTCAGAAATCAGAGATAGGAAGCAGAAACTGATCCTCACCAGTGATCACAGGATGGCTATCCAAACAGAAAGACACAAAAAAATGAAATGAAAACAGGATATGTGCTCACTGTTCAATAGGTGAGATTAATTCTGGTGGAATTTAGGTGTGAGTCTGCGCTGCGTAATGCGGAGCCGATAGGTTTCCATTCTAGTCAATGTGTGTGTTTCCACCGGTTGCTGATGTGCTGCATCGCTGCTCTGACAGACGCCGGAGCCGAACGCAGCAATTCAGCACAGAGCAGATCGTGTGGGACAGGAAGTTACCAAAATCAAAACTTCCTGTTAACTTCCAAATAGAATACACCTTGCTCACAGCAGATCATATTTCCCTTCTGTACACCTTGAAATCGTCACAATGGACTGAGACAGGCCCGAAGTCAGCGGGATAGATGGAAATTTTCAAGTATATCACCCATTTGAAGCCATGGATGAAGAGGTGTTAATTGTGGAGGTCCAAAATAACAAGATTATATATGAACCATCACATCCTTTTTATAAGGACAACACAGAGATGTTGACTCCTCTGTTGTTCTCATACTACTGTGAATGGAAAGTTTTCTCTGTTTACACTAAATCCTGCCATAACGCGCGATTACATGTGAATTCGTTAAGCCACGCGGGTCCCGCGGTCTTGCGGAGCGCACCAAAAATGAGACCGGTGGGCTTTGACGGATGGCGGAGGACGGACGCACCCGGTGGAATTTAGGTGTCAGACAGAGAGGCACTTCCTCCTACGATGTAAAACAATTAACATTCAACTCTGTTATCTCAGATTTCAAAGAGCTTAATGACCCATCAAAATGAAGAATGATTCTCGGCCATGGAGAGAATATTTAATATGAATCAACATGTATTCAATATGTATCAACATTCTAAGGGACAGCAGATACACACGCACACACACAGTGTGATGTGATTTGTTGAAACTAAATTGGAGAGATGGTAACACACGATACGCGTTGGTGTAGTGGCCAGTGTGGGTCCTCACTGGCAGACCAAAGACATGCAGCTTAGTGCAGGCTTAATCAGTGACTCTCAATTGTCTGCAGGTGTTAATGATTGTGTGTCTCTATGTGTCGCCCAATGTCAGCTCGGATCAACTCCAGCCCTCCGCGACCCAAGTTTGGATAAGCAGTTAAGGATAATGAATAAATCAATGAATGAGATGGTAACTTAATTAGTTATTCTGTTTCTCCACATTATCCCCTGAGATTGCTGAAATACTTTAGTACTTTGGTACTTAGTTTGGGATCATTTTTTTTGGCCAAAGGTGCCAAAAGACTTATGAGACTTACATCTAAAGTAAGGTGTTGATTAACATGAACTTAGGTGTTAATTAAGATTTACTATATAATGTTTAATTCCAAACAGGCATTGTGATTAGGAGACACTCCATGGTTGATAAATATTGGAGTAAATGTGTGTGTCGGTATATATATAGCAAGAGAACAGGAACTTTAAAATGAGCTTTATTTAGTTGCCTATGTATTGGCTGATCGGCATCAGCTCTTTAAAATATGCTTCGTAATGATTGGCTCACTAACAGCTGCACTGCCGTAGGGTCCTGTTATATTCATGCTGGCGTACAGCGTACGGATATTGTAACCCAACACTTGTCACTGTTACCCTGCTGATCACCATTTGCTGCTGCAGCTCCCTTCAGCACCCTTACCTCCTCCATGTCCTTTTTTCACAAGATCTTAGATCAGTATTTACTATAAATTTCTTTGAAAGTAAATAAAATTACTTTAAATAACGTTTGTATTTTTTTCTCAATCCATATAATCTACATAGTAACTGGCAGTTGAAGCGTAGCTTTTGCAATTTTTCAGAACATTTTTACACTAGGTCAGAGTGATGATGGGGACCTCGGAGACACAGTGGTTTGAGTTGGACAACTATGGACAAAAGAATTGAGGGGATACTTTAATTTCCAATGCAGGGAGATTACAACATTGAATGTGTGTGGTTCTGAAAAATAAACAAAAGAGTAACATATCTTTACACACATTTCTGTAGAAATATGTAGATCCACGATTATACATGTTAATTTTACAACAATCTAGTAAAACAGCTCTCCATCCAAGCATTACTACTAGCATTCAGAGAACCAAAGATATCAATAATTCAAGTTCACTCCGTGATTCAGCTCAGCATCCTGTGACCCGGTGATAAATTACAAATACAAACTGAAAAACCTTGCTCCACAGTTAAAGGCTGATGTAATGGGAATATATGCAAGTTCACAGAGGCCATGAAGCTCCATAACTTCCTGTTGGAGTGACCTAAGGTGAAGGATCTCTGGCTGCCTGGTAAGATACAGCTGCTGTACAACCCGTGGCAGGATCACAGGTCTTTCAGAGCGGTCATTGAGCACAGCATAGATTTCCATTGATCGGTGCAAAGGGTTTTTTTTTACAGTCAGAAACAGACAGGGCCTGACAGTTGGGTAACACAGCAGTGTCTCACTCTTCTTATTGCTTAATTAAAAAAGGATTTGTGATTGTTCCCCAGCCACATGTCCAGATTAATACACGATCAGATTAAGATTACAGTATGCAAACATATGCGCTGTCCTGAACGACTTTTTCATATAACCTATTGCCCATAATTCTTGCTGAAGGGCCTATTTATAGTTTAAGAACTTTTACTAATTTAGTTTAGTTTGACATAGAGTGGATCTATACCCTTTTTTTCCCAGACTTTGTTCTTAGTTGGCCCAGTTTAAACGCTGCAGTGAAAATAATGTCAGCAAAAAAATCTTTGTGAAACAAATGAAACCTAACAGAGAAACATGAAGTATAGAAGTGGCAGAGAGAACAGCTTGATTATCTGCTTGGAAAATAGTGAATGACAGGGATTGGACGCTAGTGAAAGCAGACAGAAAATGAAATGATGACATGACTGCACAGACAGACTGTCTCGCCAGCTCACCAATCACTCTCTGAGGAAGCAACCTCTCACTGCGTGTCACTGGGCAGACAACAAAGCACACTCACACACACTCATATACACACAAAAAATCTGAGAACTTTGACTAAACCGGTGCTAAAATAATTGTCCAAATACATTTTATTTATAGAGCATTTTCAGAACACTCAAAGACGCGTTACAAGTAAAATAACACACATTTTAAAAAACATAGTCACACATTTAAAATGTATACACTATTTAAATATTTAAAACATTGTCTCACACATGTCATACATGAAAAGCAGTTTTGAAGAGGAGAGTTTTTGTAAGTTTTTTGAAGGTGGACAGGTCAGTACAGTCACGGATGTTTATTTGGCAGAGAGTTCTAGAGGGTGGAAGCAGCTCCGGAAAACACTCGGTCTCCCCAGGTCCGGTGCTTGGTTTGTGGTGGTAGGGAGAGGAGGTTGGCTGGAGGGGGTGTGGTCGTGGAGCAGGTCAGATAGACAGGAAGGGGCCTGGTGGTTGAGGGCTTTGTGGGTCAGGAGGAGGACTTTGAAGAGGATGCGTTAGATGCATTACATATGTTATATCTACGTCAGAAAACAGATGTGATTTAAACATGTGTCACCAATGGGGACAGGGACTGAAAGTCTTCAGGACACAAAACAGAGTAAAAGACATCACAGATAGACTACACTACACATCCTCAAAGCTAAAAAAAAAAGAAGACTGTGACTGTTTAAACGTGTATAGTGGCTGTATGCAGCACGTGCTGTTTCCCACTTGCTTTTGTGTTCCTCTGGTCTCTATACTTTATTCTATCTTGGTTACCTGATTATCTCTTTGTATGGAAGGAGCCATCAAAGGAAATGATTAGGTCAGGGTTTTCCATATACCAATGAGACAATCACCAATATGGAGTGGACGTTACAGAGATTCAACCCAGTATCACAGTTTTGGTACAGAAATGATTAACTGTAACATTTCTGGCGAGAAATGTGCATTTTATTGTGATCATGTTCATTCAGTGTATGAAGTGGGGACAATCTTTAATTTGTCTGTTATTACAAATATTAATTCAGGTTTCACCAGAAAAGCATTGGAATTCAGTGTTTCCTATTGTTCTGTTTCTTTTCATGTGTTTCTATAGTGGTTGCTATGAATGCTGCTAAAACCACCTAGCCTGCATAGTTGTCCTTGTCCTCATGTAAATGGTAAATGGTAAATGGACTGCACTTATATAGCGCTTTTTTAGTCTTTGCAACCACTCAAAGCGCTTTTACACTACAGACTGCGCTCATTCACCCTTTCATACTGGTGGCCGAGGCTACCCTACACGGTGCCACCTGCCACCATCAGGAATTCATTCACACACTGATGAACGCAGCATCGGGAGCAGTTTGAGGTTCAGTATCTTGCGGATACTTCGACATGTAGGTTGCTATGGTCAGGGATCGAACCACAGATCAGTGGGCGACCGCTCTACCAACTGAGCCACAGCCGAGCAATACAATGGGTAAATGTTGAAACCAGGGCTGGACTGGGACAAAAAGTCAACAGTGGTATTTTTGCCATCAGAGTTCCACAGCTAGCTAGCTATCTTAGCAATCCTGTGCATATGTAGCTATACTAACCATACCACTCCACACTGCACTGCATTTAAAATATAGTAAGGTAGTAAGGGTCAGGTCAAGATACAAGACAGCCATCACCCTAGTGTCATTCAGAACACAAGAACTGTACATGTAAATGCAATAATATGCAGCAAAGCAAGCCCATGGCCGTGTGTCTTATCTGTACAGGAAGAAAATATGGAAGAATACACATTAACAGTGCTCACTGTAGTTGTTCTTATAATGCTTGGGAAACAAATGATTACATATAGAAAAAGGGACATTCAGATGGGCAATACACTGTGCCCTGCAGAGACAGAAATGGCCTGCCAGCACATTCAACACTGTCACACTTATATCACAGCCTTCACTGTCTAAAAGCTAGTCCATTTATCACCATCGTACAAACAACGGATCATGCTGGCACAGAAAGCAGCAAATCAGCTTCTCAATTCTAACATGATTGGTAATTGTGGTAAGGTACTAGAATTTGTGGTAATATAACTGAACAATAACAACAGCAACCCTATAGTGCCATTGCAGTGCCAGTCAATTAACTCATCAATTATGTAGTCAGTGTGTCCATAACTGGTTAACTCTGTTAAATGTCTGATGATTTGCCAAACTGACTGTGTCATCAGTGCCCACATAGTGGAGTGTCATCAATGAGAATGATAAAGCATCTATATATGGGACACTCTACTACACTCTACATCTTATATTCAGGATATGTGCATTAAGACTTATTTCTGCTGTGAATCAGCGGTTACAGAGCCTTTAGGTTATGGTTGGCATGGCAGCATTTGTCAGTATTCCAATCAAATCATCAGTTTTTGATGCTAATTCCACCCTGTTAACATTTTCTCCACCATGAATGAGATACCACTGCTGCCTGGATGCTATGTTAATGTTGTTATTTAGCCTTGCCTTTGGTTTTAGCACCTCAGCAGTGAACACTGCAGTTACAAGCTGTTGTGGGGTGATCTGTTGACTCCCTATAGTCCTGCCTTCTACTGCTGTAAAAGGAAGCTGGGGTGGCTCAGCTAGCAATGCAAGCTGTGAGCCGGGACACTCACTGGCCTGGTACAAGCTGTTAACTCCCTGGTCCTGCTGCAGAGCTATAGGATGGCAGCGAGGAAGACTGCCGGGAATGCTGGGCTGATACAAGCTGTTACGGGCTGTGCTGTTTATGAGATGCGTGACGGGAGTGAGTGAACCTGAGAGCTAACAAAGCTATGTGGTGGTACAATAACATAACATATATGTATGTAAACCCAACCAGAGCAGGCAGGGGTTCAGTGGAAGCAGCTGTGTTAGTGTAGGCAGCATTAGCTCGCCGGTCCTGCTAAACTGCGTGTCGCTAAGTTCTGCCAGGGTGGTAGCAGGTCTGGGGTGCTGCAACATGTTCCCACTAACATCCATCTGTTAGCCCTTGCTCCGAGCACAGCATCTCTCACCTAATGTAATGTTTTCATTATATTCCTCAATATGGGAGCTATAGCATTTTGTGTGGTGTGGCCAGGCAGGACGAGAGGGGGAGACTGTTCGGATTGCTGCAACTTGTTCATATGAGCGTCCATCTGTTCCAAACCTGCTGCCCTCACAGTCGGTAGCTTATGTTGTGACATTCTCAGATTTATATAAGAGATGAGACATGAAACTGATAACACCTTAGCTAAGTTGGCAGCTCAAGTTGTTGTTCTAGACAAACTACCAGGGCATGGATTAAACTTAATTATTAGACAAATTCTAAGTTATCTCAGCAGTTGTGGCAGAATTTGGCTAGACTCCATTCCACCTAACAAAAACATAAAGAACTCCCACTTAGAACTGCCGTTGCCCAGTGGTAAAGATGAAGGGGGAAAAGATGCCAGTGACTAATAAGACTGTAACAGATGTTACTCTTGTACAAAGACAACAACTGTTAATTTGACTATTGGTTTTATAAGCAGAAAACAGTGTGGTAATAATCCAACAATTTATGAACAATGTTTCGGCTCAGCTGTGGCCCTCACACTCCTTGGTGTAGCACAACAGAGTTTTCTGGTTGCCTCAGTAATTAAAAAGTCAAAAGTAATTTGGCCAACTAGCCTGTGTGTTTGAGAACAAACCCAAACTGTGCAAACAAGTAATATTTACACATAGATGAGATCCCACTAGATTAAGCTTTAAAGGAGTGTTTGGTTGACAAATTATGGCTGCCCTAACACAATGTTGTGTTTACCAGTTTAAAGCACTTCAGCATTTGAATTCTATGAGGCACAGTAGGTGTAAAATGAAAAACATTGTCGTGGCACATGTGGTTTTGTTTACTTTTATCTTATAGAGACTCCCTACAGAAGTTTCATATTGTTAACTTGCTTCAGTATGCATATATTCATGAATTACTACCTTGTAATGTTGGCTCCATGTACCCCTGTTAATGGTGCTTTTAATGAATGTGTCATAATGTAAGTGAATATGTTATATGAACCATTTGCTGGAGCACTGGTTTCAGAATGTTTTGCAGGTTAATTAAAAGCTATAGCTTAAATAAATAAAATAATAATAATAATATAACACTTGCATTGCATTGATGACATTGAAGTGTTGTTAATTGCAGATCTAAAATATGTTTAGAAGAAGGAAAAATTGTTTTATTTACAGCTTATGCAATAAATGGATGACAAATGCAAAAGGTTTGCAACCTAGGCTAGTGGGGTACTTTATGTAAATACATAGATATATATTATAGACTGCTTCATTACATATGACAGTGAAATGAATGTGTGGACGAAGAAAAGGAGGTTTAAAAGTTATGCTCATTGCTTTGGTCCACACATTGTTTCCACCTTTATTTTATGGACTCCCAACCACTATGGGTTCTTCCACAGTTGTATTATTTACATGGAGTGATGTAAACCAGATAATAGTTACTTAAACTTACCTGGGGTATTTCCCTGGTGCACACATTGTCCACCTTGGTGGTCATCCACTCACAATGTCAGCAAGTGTACATGTAGAAAGGTGCATATTGATTGAAGTGCTAAATAGGAGAAGTAGTTATATGGATTTAAATTTCAGTGAAAATGCATTTAATCTCTTAATTGTTAAAGCTTGATCCTGTATGCTTTTTAATATTTGGTTAGTTCTGATTAAGTCAGGCAGCAACAGTTGCGTTTTCCACAGGTCAGATTGGTGGAGTTTGGCGTGCTTATCTGACCAGACAGTCATACATCAGATACACCGGAAGTCTGAAGCGAGCTCTGGGATGGACTGCACGCAGGCTTCCTGGCTCCTGGTGCATTGAACACTGGCTGCCATCATTGAATTCTGCGGACAGCAGCTGCACAGTGACACCTGTCACAGCAGAGTGGGAATCTTCCCCAAAGTCCAAACGGCCACCTCCAGCAGAGGCTCCGAGAGGCCAGGGCTACTACCAGGGAGAGATGTCCTGTGTCTCCCAGAGTGCAGGACTCAAATGCTGCAGGACACAACCGAAGACATGGACATCTGGACTTCACCAGTACTTACTGGGTTGGTTTCATACAGTATAACTGTTGTTCCGTCATTTCAGTGAAATGCTGTAGAACCAAAGTTAAATATGTGACACTTGTCGATGTCTGAAGAGCTTAACTGAAGATAAGCCTCAGAGCTTCAGAGCTGTCCAGGTGTCCTCTGTGGGAGTGTGGGCGATACTGAGATGAATCTGTACAGGGACCTGTATTTATGTATGAGCTGACACCTCAACATTCAAATGTATTATTATTATTATTATCATTCCATTCTGTGTGTGTGTGTGTGTGCGTGTGTGTACCATTGTATAACTACATGTATAGACTCTAAATAGCAGGAGGCTGTAACCGGCACCATCCACAATCTGTAATCACTGCTGTTTATGACTGCATAAAGCAACACACATACTATCTTGCTTTCCCTCATTCCGTCTCTTCTTCGCTCACTTTTACACACACACACACGTGTTTATAGCTGCTGCATCTCCTTGGCTACGTCTGGTCTGGGGCTCTCACTGGTGTTGTGATGGAAGTGGCTGACGGACAGACACACAAGCACACCTTCACCGGCTGCAGCTCTTTCAGTTATGTCCCTTTTCTTTGCCTTTCTTGTCCTTTCTTAGCTGTGCTCTGTCCTTCCTCTGGCAGTGCTAGAGTGGCAGCGTTGCAGCGCTGCATCTGCCTTCACCCCGTCAAGCCATGTGCCAGCTCAGGAGATTGGCATTAAAGCCAGACATGAGCTCATCGGCCCAGCTGGGCAGACAGCCCATTACAATGCTCAGCAGGGCCCTACCGCAGGGGTGAAAAGAGCTCAATACCTGCTGATTATCTACTCTTTCTCTCTGTGTCTGTCTATGAGGCCCTCTCTCCCTCGCTCACTGGTGTCTGCTTTTACTCTATTTCCTTTTCTTCTCCTCCTCTCTCCTTTTTCATCTGCTCCTCTGTCCTTTTCCTCTCTCTTTCTGTTCTTTTTTCTTCTTCTCCTCCTCTTGTCTTCTCATCATGCATTCATTCACACAGTCCAGTGTCCTCTACCTCAGGCTCTTTCTTCATCTGCCTTATTCAATCTGCCTTTCTCTCAAACCCAAACTTAGAAAAACACACTGTTTATCTGTCTGTCTGTCATCTTATTTACTCTTTCTTCTTCCCTCTCTCTCCGTCTCTTATACACACACAACTTTTTCCTGAGTGCTGTGGTGTCATTGCAGTGGTGCCTGCGGCAATGAGAGAGGTAGGGAGGGGTGGGTTTTTGAAATGACAGGGGTGGGAGCGAGGTGTGTGTGTGTGTGTATGTGTATAAAAGTGACAGGGGTGGGAAACCAGACAGCTGGTACACCTGTGCAGACAGGATATGACACAGCACTGCAGCCAGACAAGGGCAGGAAGCAGCAAATGTGATGTGGCATGCCAGACGTTTTTATTGAACGCAGCTCTCTACTCTGCAATCTGACTGTCTGGAGTGGCCTTTCTGTTACTTAACGCTCTGCTGAAGATGCCGAGCTATAGTTTATGCTTAGGCAAACACACTCTTCCCCTTACTCCCTCTCTCTTCCACCTCTGTCTCGCTCTCCAGCTTTGTCGGCCTGTGAGATGCATTGCGGTTAATTCCTGAATCCCATTCAGCCTTTGTATTACGGCTGAGTCATATCCATCTTTACTCCTGACATTTGGAATGGCATTCTGTAATACTGACTCCACACAGAAGTCACGGGGTGTTTCGAGTTCTTAGCCTGACTGAAAATCTTGTGTCAGAATCAAAATGGATCATCGTCATGCGCACGTTCTTTCCTTACACAAGTTCATGAAAGAGGCTGTGCCCACAGGGGGGATTTCTGAATAAACAGGCGTTGGAGATGCAGGATAGAAAAAACTTTTACTATAGTTTGTACATTGACTTTAGGTTAGCAGGCTATTTCTCTTGCATGGTGTTTATGAAAAACTTCAAAATGTGGCTGCGTGGATTTGCTCCAATTCAACAGAATATCTCAAGTACAGCAATTCACATTGGAAGTTCACTATCCGCCATGACGCACAAACCATTCGTTTTTTGGATAATGCTCTTTTCTAAAGCATGAATCATTTCACCCACTCCATTCTTTAATTGAATGACACAAAATATATCATCATCATTATTATTATGATCATCGCTACAGTGACCCAAGTGGGGAAATCAAGCCTAACAAGCCAAACTAAACAGGCAAACACACTGGAGTTCAATTAAACCACACTGAAAAGGTTTGATATAAAAGTACTATTTTTGTTCTGCACTTTGTGCAGTGTCATCTTTCAATGTTACTCCAGTGATTTTGTATTGCACTCCCATAAAGTTGGGAAACAAACAAAAGGACATATTATTGACAGAATGGTCAAAATCAATGGAGCAGAGGCTGTGATATCCTTATTTTTAGTTTAGTATGTACAGTCACTGTTTCCAATAATGCAGCTTATTAATGTCTTTCACACAAACCTTCCTGCCTTCTAATTGCTACAGTTTTTAATTTCGGGTTTCCATTGAAAATGTTTGAGCCCAAGCCTGATTAAATAATCTGTAGCCACACAAGACATCATCCATCTGATTTGGACTCCTTGTGAAGACTAAACTGAACTTCATGTGTGTAATAATAAGCTGTTAAATTAGGATTTCCCGTACATCTCTGATTCCAAAAAAAGTTGAGGCATTGTCATTTACAGAATTTAAACAGAATGTGCTAATTTGCTACTGACAAGTCAATTATGAAATGATTTAATTTTGACATATATTCAGACAATATGCCTCATTCATCAACAATTCTTAAGAAGATATTTCTTCTTAAAACTCTAAAGAGCACATAATAATAATTAATGATAAAGTATTTGTAGACCTACTTATTTAACTTTTTGTTGTTGTTGTTTTCCATATTGGATATTACAGCTGAAGACAGACAGGAAAATAGAAGGGCAGGGGTAGGGGGGCTTGAATGAAAACCAGCACATCACTAAAACTGGGCCTCTGCAGTAAGAATTCAGCCTCAGATCATGAGGCACACACACCACCAGGTGAGCTACTTGAGCATTATTTTATATGCAGAAGTATCTTTACTTCAGTTACCAGGGCTTTTCAGACCTTTTGTTTGGCATTCCTGACTTAATTTTCCTTTCAATTTCTGCATCTGACTATGCACACTGCAGTCTCATGCCCTTATAAGGGGATTGTCTGAGTGTTTCCCTGCTAATTAGGTTCAACCGGCTTACCCTTTTAACTTAAGATAAAATGGGATTCATCATTCTAAGAACACAGATGCAAACAAGTCAACTATATGAATTTATTTAATTTTCAAACTGATAAAACTTTGCCTCTGGTAAATATACACCATGGCTGTATGTTTTTATTTAGGTTTTACACAGTGTCCTGACTTTCTTGGAAATACGGTCGTACTTAAACTTAAATGTACTCAAACTCCTGAAGTATGTAGTCCTCATACTTTTATCTTCTTTTGTCCATACAAGAAAACTGCTGTAGCATTTGTGTCTGTGCCTCTCAAACTGCACACTATGATTCACATAAAATGTGTGCTTATTGTAAATGTTGATTAGTCTCTCAGCATTACATATTCCAAATGTAATCAATTCTAAGCTTAAAGCTGTGTCAGGGAGACCGCTTTGGTTTCAGAAGTAATTGTGTGGCTGAGAAGGGACATGAGGAGCACTGACGCAGACACAAGAGAAGTGGAACAGTTTTTCCAGTCCATGTTTGGGATGAGGCTTAAAACAGAGATTTTCCAAGTTGAGCCACAAGATGGTGCTATTGAGTAGTGTCTCTGCCTACACCACAGTACACATGAAGAAGTTGCTGTGAAGGGAGGGATGGACATATATTCTACTGAGGCCTGGTCTTATCACACATCTTTAAACTAAACTTTCAAACATCTGTGGCTGATAAGAAAATACTTGGCTGAACATGTTTCTTCTTTATCTTTTCTGCCATCTATCTACTGCAAATGGTGAAAATAGAGGAAGGGGACCTCTTCTTTATCTCAAATATGCAGTACATCGGAACATTTGGACTAGTGTTGTAGTAGTGTTAGTAGTGTTGATTGTGTGATAGTGGTGTTTTGTTGTGTTTAATCTGCACTCTCAGGGTGTCCTGATGGCACACCTGGTAGAGTACATACCACAGAGGCTTAGTCCTAGTAAGCGGGCGGCCCGGGTTCGAATGCGACTCAGAGCCCTTTCCTATATGACCTCCCTTCATTCTCCCCCTTTCACTCTGTATCTCTCACTATAAATCAAGCTGTAAAATGGCCCAACAAATATCTTTAAATAACCGGTCCTTTCATGGATCAGTATGACACCTCGCCCTTAGAGGGTCCTGCCCCAGTGACAAGCCATAAAGCTACACATTTCTGAAGGTATATTGGTATAGATTTATATCTTTTAGGCATAACATGAAAATTTGTATGTTTTTATTAAATTATCCCAAAACAAAAGCAACACACAGTGAACTCCTGAATAAACATTAAGCCCATGTCTAAGCAGGAACCCCCGATCCAATGTTCCCAAAATAGACTCGTGCACACGTGCCAAGCGTGATGAACCTATCAACCTAAAGTTAGTATTCCTCAAATACAACATGAGACAAAGATTTCCCTAGAGAGACACAGAGGGGCTATATGTGCAGTATGTGTGTGTGTGTATGTGTGTGTGTGTGTGTGCAGACTGCAGTCAGGGGGGATGGTAGGGGAGCTGGTAGACTAGAGTGCATTTGGTATTCAGCCGGGCCCAGTATTTATCTGTCTGCTGGCTGTCTAGTCTGGTCTG
Source organism: Serranus cabrilla (assembly GCA_903364295.1). NCBI lineage: Eukaryota > Metazoa > Chordata > Actinopteri > Perciformes > Serranidae > Serranus > Serranus cabrilla. The sequence continues at coordinate 503,995 of CAFUXE010000607.1, forward strand.
GCCTGTTAGTGGTGTCACCCTGCGTGCTCCCTGGGGGACTAAATTGACGCTCCAGACAGACTGTGTTAGTGTCTGGGTGTGTAAGAGTGTTGTTCTGTGGTGGTAGGGTGATTGTGAGTGGATATAGGTGGGTTAAAACAGCCAGGATTGATGTTTGTCTGAGTCTGTCTGTATATGAGAGCCTGTCTGAGGTGTCCTTACGTGTCTGGAGTGTATATTATATATATATATATGTGTGTGTGTGTGTGTGTGTGTGTGTGTGTGTGTGTGTGTGTAAGGATATTACAGAAAAAAAACCTCTCCTCAGTGCCTTGATTGATATTGTGTCTTTAGCTGACAAGACAACAGTGTCTCAATTTGTTGCTTCAATAAAATTAGGACCACTGCCAGGCATTTCTAAATTGCGTCAGGGTCCTGTGCTTTTTCCCCTTCACAAAAGTGTCAGTTTGCTAATGGAGAAGCATGGAAGCACACTTTACAGAGGTCCATTTTATTGCCTTTGGTTGCTGTTGTTTTTTGATTCAACAAGGTCCTGTGCACAGACAGATGATCAAACTATAGCTACCTGCCTTGTTGACAGGCCACCTGATACCTCTTCAGTGATCTGGTATGGTCCCTAGTCCACAGTGTGGGAACCTGCTGGTCAAGAGTGGCATTCAGAGTCTCTCTCAGATTTGAACAGCCCAGTTTATTTATAGACTGCATACAGTCCTGTGTTAGAATGTGTTTCTGTGCTTGCGTTGGGTGGGAGAGTTGCCCTGTTCATTAGATTCAGAGGGGATGTGTTTGGCTAGAGGGGTGGAGTTGGGGAGGGGGGTTGCGTTTCTGGTGCACATGTGCCCCTGAACCACAAGACTGGCGAGTGGGGTCACCTCAAGGTTAGCCCTTCAAAGAGCCATGTCCATTGGCTGTGGCCCACCGTAACAAGGGAGTAAAACTCCAAGCGCTCTCCCCACCCTCTCCAAATAACACACCAGACATACTAGTCCCAGCCCCCCCTCTCTCCCTCCCCTGCCTCCTCTCCTCTGCTCCGCTCACCCACAGCCATTGTCAACCACAACCAGGCCGCCTGCTAACTTTCTGAGTCAGGTCAGCCAGAAGGGTTGAGGGGGGTGGGGGCGGTGGGGATTTTGATGCCTTCAAGTACTCCTGGTACAACGCATTTCCTATTTATCCTAGCTCTATATCCCCATATGTATGTCAAAGCACATGGTGAGAAATGATTGTGTGGACTTTGCAATAACAGAGGCTGTTTAACTTGCTGTTAGAAAATATAAATTACAATTTATTCTGCAGGGTTACAGTAAAAATGCAATATAAAGTAGATAGTTGATGATTCTTAATCTTAACCATGGTATTGTCAGTTTTAATGTTAATATTTTTGGTTCTTAGAGCAAAGACATCAGACTTAATTGTGTAGTCTGCTAAACCAGTGCAGTACTCTCAGTGTTATAAATTGTAATACTTAATAATAATAAGGCAGTGCGATAGCCACATATTGCATCTTACAACTAATATAATAAGGTATTCAAGGATATTAATCATTGAACGCAGACAGCAAAGCATCAAGCAGATGAACTATTTCTTTGTTGATATATATATATATGTATATATATATATATATGT
>CAFUXE010000607.1:505758-515821 GCA_903364295.1 Serranus cabrilla
AATAAAATTTGTATCAAGCAACGAGTTTTTTAATATTATCAACACAAAATGTGGTTGAATCAGATCATTTTCTAATCATATCGTTCAAACACGCCCTGACACGTGTCATAGTAAGTCCATACTTTCCTAGTCTGGGTATGGCATGTTATTAGCCTATATTTTTGGCTGGTTGAAGTTAGAATTGTGGTATTTCTGTCCGCTCCTGAAGGCAGCATGTCTCCTTCCCCGCGTCTGTCCCTCCTCTGGAGCCCTCTGATTGGCCGGAGTGGCAGTCTGTCAGTTTGTGGGCGAGGTGTGAGCCCGCTGTGTGTGCTCTGCTCAAGTGAAGGAAGGACAGCTGCTCTCAGCGGCGCAGGAAGGAACGGAAAAATAACTATACAATGCGTTAGCCACGGGCAATGGCTCGTCCCCAAATCCCTTTCTAGTTCACTACCCGAGGCAAATATGGCGTGAGAAAAACCACGGAAAATACGTGCGAAACTGCTGGGAGTTACTCGTAGCGGCGGACTCTGCTTCCGCTGCCTGGAAGTTTTTCGTTGTTTTCCAGTCGTGGGGCCCCGACGGTGGAGGCGGCGGCTCTCTTCCCGGAGCAGTGTCCCGGTCTGCCCAGCCCCATGCAAAACCTAACGGCCCCTGGCGGCCCCGGCAACTCCAATGTCACCTGCTCCTGCAACTGCACCGCTTCCCAGCCACAGGGAATGGAGATATGTGAGTAACATTTGTTGCGTTTCTCTTGACCGTGTAAACCTACCAAGAGACTTTAGTGCATAATCCGTTTTATGTGCACTCCCCGGTGTAGCACCAGAAGGACAGCAGAACACACTTAGTAATTTCATCCAAGACGGTCAACCAATTCTGCTCTTAACTCGATGTCGGCCGTTTACTCTTGCACGAATGGTGCTCCATGGTGACCTCAGGGTCCGTACTGGTCTTTATGACCTATGTTATTGTCTTTATTTGTCTTTATAAAACACAATATCGAGTTTATAGGGTTGTGGTTACACCAAACTTGTTATGTTTGAGCTGTTACAGTTGTCATTAACATTGCACAGACCCGCTGTGATACTCAACAGTTAGCTAGCTTACAGTGAAAAATCATATTCATATTGCATTAGCAATGCACAGACTTAAAGTTTTGCTCCTAAATGTTGTACAGATTGCCTGTAGTTGATTTTACAATAACTCTTATATTGAGAGTTTTCCTTTACTATTAAGTTTTCTGCTGTACTTTTCCTAGACGTTTTCTGCCAAAGGGATTGTTTTTTTTTTATATATATAAATACTTACTTAGCTTAGAGGCCTGCAGGGCTGCACATATGCTCTGAGGGATCACCACAGAGGGTTAAATAGTTTGCCTGTCAGCATAGACAAGGAAATGCTGGAATGGTATGTTATGTCTGTCTGCCTTCTGAGCAGCTCAGAGAGAAACTATCATTATCAACTCTGCCCTGACTGCTAGATCCACTGCAGATGTTCCGTTTTATGACTGAAGCAGAATCATACACACAGGAAAGCAGACACACACACACACACGCAGGCAGGCAGGCAGACAGACAGGTAGAATTGCAGAGGACAGCCAGACAGTGTATCCAGGCTGACAGAACTGCAGACAAGCAGACGAAGACAAATAAACATGAGATGGGCGCATAGCAGACATGCAGACAGGCGGGTAGATTCATAACCAGGCAGCTAGACAAGTACCGACAGAGATATAAACAGAGATACACAGACACATCAGAGGAGGCTAGACAGGCAGACATATTGACAGACAGACATGCAGACACACAGACAAGCTACAGACAGACAGAGAGACAGACAGAGTTACAGTGATGTGTAATTTCCGTCGGGGCTGAGGCCAGGCCTGGGCAAAGTGGGGTGAACGCAGGATATTAGATGTACATTTGGCAGTAGAGAGTGGTTGCACTGACACCACATTGTAACCAAGAAGTCTGTGTATGTGTGTGTTCTACCATTCATTTGCTGTGGCATCATCATATTGCCAGCCAGAAAAAAACAGTCAGGCATGGACTGGTGCATCGACAGACACATTAATACAGCAGAGAGAGCCTAATTAGATAATCTGGGAGAAGTGCCTGAGACTTCTAAACTGAGCAGACAACCAGAGTGCAAAAAACTCAAATAATTGTGTTGGTTGATACTTGCAGTGTTTTAACTACAAAATAAATGATATTTAAGGTTATGCATGGATAGGTCTTGGGTTACAAAAAAAATGCTGGCCTGGTATTTTCATTGTATTTCTCGTTATTTGAACGTCTCACTATTTGGACGGAGCTCAATTCACAAGTCGTTTGAAATAGCTGTGTCCTACTGTAGTGGCTGTCTGGTTTGAAAGAGCTCTTGTTTGTCGGCTGTGTTGTCATGCAGACTCTGCAAGGCTGAATAATGTAGCTCACGCTTTGATGATTTCTCTGGCTGAGGAAAAGAGCTACAGTCTGCCTTTTTTTGAGCGGAGCGGGCGGTCTCACTGGTGTGTTTCCTGTTTATTCAGACAAGGAGGGAAATTGAAAGGGACTACAAACATAGAGGGATCACAGTAGAGACATTGTGTCACGGCCAGGAATCGAACCTCAGCCTACACACTGGGATTCACATGTTGAGTTTGAAAGTCCGAGACATTTAACAAGTGTGCTTGTTGCTGTGCTTGGATTCATTGTGTAGTACAGTTATCTTGTATCATAGGTGTATTAGGTCTGAGAACAAACGACACAGCTTCGTAAAAACTTGCTGTATTTCTGCATTTTCTTAATCTTCTATCAGGGGACGTCATCTTCACATCGATGCAGTGGTTTGTTTTGTGTTTTGTATTCCAAAAGATTCTTGAACTTGGCATTTTTGATCAAATGATAAAAGGATTGTGCATCAACACATCTGTATACCTTACAGTTAGGTTTACGAACATTCTTGATATTGCTACCAAAACTCATCACATTGGACTATGATGACTGGTAAGACCACCCTATCACCAGGGCTCTATTACCCCTTTTCCACCAAAGTAGTTCCAGGGCTGGGTCGGAGCTGGTGCATGCATACAGTGACGTAATTACGTGACTCTTGAATCTGTGGAAAAGCAAACGTGAACCAGCACCAGACCAGCAAAAAGAACTAAATATGTGTTGGTGGAAAGGGGTGATAGTCTGGCTTTTCTTCCATTCAACCTCATAGTCACCTCAATGGTTGTTATTGCATCTATTTCAGAAATAACAGAAGTTATGGGTGGTCACTCTGTACTGTAATGTAAACACAAGTGCTGGTTGCTCCAGGAGCCGCCATCACTGTTTGGACTGTATGTTAAGTACTCACCTACAACGCAGTGTTTGTCCAGTTACGTTGTGGACTATGGGCACATTTTAATTTATTTATCTTCTAATGGAATACATTATTAATAACCTCCTGTTTTTTGATGCACGCAGAGTTGTGTAGCTGTATAGCAGTATACATGCACTTGCCTTCTGGGAAAGTCCTGGGTCCATGTGTCAGAGACTTGAGTGGCTGTCTGTGTCTCTGTATGTAACAGTTACAGCCTGCAGCAGGGGCCAGCCAGCCAGACGGATGTAAACAGCCTGATCTGTAATCCTGTGTATGAGTGGTGTTAGTGTTTAGGTGGCAGCAGGGTCATCTGTCAACCACCTCAGGCCAAACATGCACACAGCTACTTGTTGACTCTCCCTCAGACACATACACAAAATGTACACACACATTTACACATATTTAAATGCGCGCACACACACACACAAATACACACAGACGGGCACTCTTAGGCTCAGCCAACATTTACCCTGCAGTCTCTGCCAGATAGCCAAATTCAATCTCTCACTAATCTCTTTGTTGTTTGTTTGAGGTTTTGCTTTTTGCCTCTTTTTGTAAGGTTTGTTTGTGGAGCTGTTGTTTATTTGGAAATAGTTTGGTTTTTATTGAGTTTTATTATTAATGAAATTCAATAATTAGCCCTAGAAAAAAAAAAGGCTTCAAACTCTGATTCTAGATAGAAAAATTCTGGGACCTTGGGAAGGGGAGTGGCAACAACCAAACAACAACATTAAAAAATATATTTGACTTTTTCCCTCCCAGATAGATTTATTTTGCTATCACTGCTGCTTTAATTAATTACACAGGGAATTTCTACTCTTGGTACTCTAAGTGGAGCCTGATTTAGTCTGTCATCCCCCTGAGCTGAGGGGTCAGCAGTGAACAGTGGTGCTCAATTTTCTCTCAACTGGGGATTAAAAAGGAGCTCCTTGTTTTATGTAGTGATGCACGATATTGTCGGCATGTTATTGGTGTTGGCAGATACTGGTTTTAAAATGAACTATCAATAAGGCAGACCGCTAAACTCTGGATTCTGAAATATTTCTGTAGGAGGTATTCCTTTAGTTTAACTATTTTTAAAAAAATCTGTTTTGGACAAATCAGCACCACAGTTGCTCTTAACTAGCCGTTATGTATATAAAAAAACATTGGATACAATATTAGTCTCTTATTCAGGGTGTTATGCCCAAATATAGGTGGTATTACATGAAAAGTGGCACTGCACAACACTAAAATCACCCTGGTACCAGTGGTGGCACCAGGGAATTGTGACTGGGGGAGCTATGGGGAGGCTGAATTGTTCATAGCAGGTGCTAATGAACTCGATGCAACAAGCAATAACATGACACTACTACTACAGAAAAAACAGTTAACAGGGCTGAATAACTCATCTAAGTGATGTTGGCCATCTCGTGCCCCCCTTCGTATCTGCCCCTGAATGTGACTACATTTATTATTATCAAAATATTTGCTTTATATAAAAACATTTAAAGCGGGTGGGCTCAGTGTATTCTGGCATCTTTTTGTTATTTCATATGTTTTCTGAGCCATTTCCTGACAATGTTGAGTAGCCACACTGTTTGCACAATATTTGTTGTGTTGTTGGTGTTTGTGCTTCAAGTTTAAAAAATTATTTTGATGCTAATATCGGAAGATGATCTATGGCTAAAGTAGATGTTGCAGGCTTGAACACAGTGCACTTGCTGTCATACCTCATTGCATGTGAGCAGCAAACTGATAAATCGTCATTGTGAGCAAGCTAATCAACCTTTTTTTGTATATCATTATAGCATTATATCCGAAGTTAGTTGGCTAACTTGGTTAGGTGTAGTTTGCTTGCCTATCATTAGCAAACTGAGGTTCTTTCTTTGAAAAAATTCTTCACCTTAATTTAGCGTGTGTTGTTTAGTGTTTATTATTACAGCGGCATAGGTGTAAAATCAATGCAGTCAATTGCATGAAATCCAATCGGCACAGTCTCTTTTTTGACATCTCCTAATGGTAACAAAAGGCAGCAACGCAAGGCTGATCATAGACACGTTAACCAGGTCCACAGTTTCTGTTTCACAGTTATTTTTGAGATTTGCACCGGCCTCTAGCATGAAGAACATTTCCATGCAGCAACAAGAGAAAAGTCTGGTAAGAGAAGTAAAACAGTAAAATGACTCGCAGTGCATCCCAGTGCAGTGTCGGCGCTGGGAGCTGGGAGAGTGTCTGGTGCTGGTGGACAGTGCACTTTAGCAACATGTCTGTCCTATGGTGCGCCGTGGTTGTTGTGCTGAGGTGGGGCTCCTTAGTGCAGCAGTCAGATGGCTGCTTCACAAGGAAGAGACAGTAAAGTAGAGAGCGAGAGAGTTTGTGTGTTGTGCTAATTCTTGTCTCATTTGTCACATCTTGTCAGGCTAAGTTTTGTGCTTGAATCCACACAGCCAGTGATTTGACCAATCACTGTCCAATGAGGAGCAACTGGCAGCTATGTGCGCCTTTTGCTCTCCTCCCTAGTGGTTTCAGAAAGTGAAAGTGCTTCAGTTTCCTTTCACTGACAAATTTCACTGACAGATTTCAAGTTCCATTATGGATTTTATATTTATTTTTGGATCAATTTAACGCTAGGGAGAATTTTTTTTGCATCTCAGTCCACATTTTCTTTGAATGTGTTCATTGCATTGGGTTTGTCACATTATGCTGCATTTGTGTTTGTTGTCTTGTAGGATACTCAGTGTGTTTTAGTGAGTAACACTGAATATCAACACAACATTTGTTTGTTTACAAGTAAACACCAGAGAGCACCTTTTCAAATTACTATTTTTTATGGTGCAGAAAAGCATTGTCAATAAAAGCTGTGTGGCTGATGTGTGACTTCCCTTGTTTGTTTGGGCTGATGTGTCATTTTTGCTGTACTGAGCATCACGCAAGTGTCCATGATGTTTAACTATTCATTATGTCATGTTAGCACAGCAAGGAGAGGATTTGTCATGGCTTTTTTGGTATGTTTTCTTCTCTTGGACTGTTTTTTTGCTACCATTTGCTGCTTTTTCCTTTTATCTTGTGGCATCCCTGTGTTTATGGAACTAGACTCACAACCCTTGAAGTTATAAACATTGGGAAAAATGCAGCAAGGCCTGCAACGATTGAGTAGAGAACTGGAGAAAGCCAAAGAAAAAAATGTATTAATAGGATGTAGGTATGGGAAACTGTGTTGGGTATTGGTTAGGTCTTGTGCTTCTCCTGAGATGTATGTTTGCAAGTGACGTCATTCAGCATGTTCAACCCATGACTTTGACATTGTGGTTTTTCTATGAAACAGCGTAATAACACTGTTTTTTACTCTTTGAAAATTATGCCTCATAATAAAAGCATTTCTAATGGAAAAAGGACCCTTGAGCACCTCGGCTTACTTCAGCTGTGCAAGTCAAGTTCAGGCAGCAACTTCTAAAGTCCAAGGCAGCAAAGGTCAATCCTCATGTCCTTTCACATGTCCTGGCAGCACCTTTACTGCTTGGTGTTACAGCCCCAGCAGCATTCACAACCTCATCACTGGCTGCTGGGGCTCCCTTTGTGTCTAGATTCTGCACCCCCAACCCCACACATGCACACACACACAAACACACACCCCTCCTCCCTTAGTTTCCAGAATGCCCTTGGGACCAGGGCAGATTTTTAGTCCTGGTGTGTGTGAAGACAAGCCATCCATGTGTGTGTATGGTGGTGTGTGGGGGTGGTTTGTAGTCTGCAGTTACGGTCAACCACTTTTTACAATCTGACTGTTTTAGATGTTAAAACTCCAGGTTTTAACATGGATGGACATATTACAGTAAAATGAAGCACTTCACTCCAGACACATGGTGGCAGACAGTACACAAACACAGTGTCTTTCTTTGCCTGGTAGCAAATTAGTTTTCCCTACCATTGAGACAAATGAAATAAATGGTTGGCATGTTTATTACCCTTTGTGAGCCAAGTCTGATTGCATGACTTGTCTGTTTCCTTACATGAACAAAGCGGGGATTATTGCTTTGACATTACAAATGGTGTATTGTACCATTTGAAACAAAACAGGGAAAAAAACAAGAAGAATGGCTGTGCTGCCCGCTGTTATCAGATTTTGGGCAATCTGTTTATATGTGCAGGAACACTCAGACATGGGAATAATGACATGTCTCTTCAAGTGGTTTGCTGGATTCTCCTTGGATTATGAAGAGGCTTACGTGATAAAGTTTCCAAGGGGTGTTTCTGGTGTGGGGGCGGTTTAGAAGGCTATACAAGATCACTTACATGGTGGGACCTTCGTGTCTAGGTTGCTTATAAAAGCCAGACTGTCAGAAAAATACACACGGTCAGAACCATTTTCATACCACATATAGCAGAGTATGAGTGTTCCCAAATGAAATTGTTATTGATGCTGCTGTTGCAGATACAACCGGACCACTTTCTGTTTTCCTCATTGATTTATTTGTAATTTATTTATCGACACATTTACTGTAAGGTTTGCTGTATTAACACACTACCATGCCATGAATGTATTGTTTACCAGAAAGATTAATTCCCTCTTCTTCACTGAAGATAAATAAGTTCTAATTATTTCTTAAATAAACCTATGCCAAAAACTTTAAACTGTAAAATACCAAAACATGTGAATGACTTGACTTAAAATATTTGAATATTTTGAGTCAAGTCATTGATGCAATGACAGGTCAGTGGCTTTACTGATTGTCACATTGTTACTATTGCATGCCATAAGATATGATTAGTCACTGTATGTTAATTTATTTGTTCATTCATGAAGCCCATCAATGCCTGTGTGATGTACTGTTAGCCTATGGAAAATACATCGCTGACAAACACACACACATACACACACAGAGCATGTGGGGGCAGGACAAATACAGACAGATAGGCATGTTTCTCTGTCACAATGCTGGCATTGTTTTGAAGCAGAGAAGAGGGGCGTAAAATGTACAAGCTGTAGTGAATCACAACTTATATTAGAATCAACAACAACTTTTATTAAAATCTAAATAGTACAGCCTAATACAGTGGTCGGCTGCACTTGTTCAAGTAGTCAGCTATTTGGCGGACAGTCGGCACTTTTGGAAAGCTCTGACTTTACTCAAATCAAGCTCATTGTTGATGTTTGGTGTAGATGCAGCTCAGTAGTCTCGGAGGAGGACTAAACGGTGGAGGATCGGTGGATTTGACTGATGACAGACACTGTGCTGAGGCAACAGCAACACAATGCAAAATATCTTCATATTATAAATAGTGTAAAAAATACTTTCAGTAACTTTTTATAAATGTGACATTAGCGGGCAATTGAGACTATGGCGGGCCACCACAGTCTAGGTAATTAATGGGAAATACTGATTATTATACCGTCAGTGTATGCACCAGTTACATTAATGCGATTTCCCTTTAGTACATACTGTGTATATATATTGGGAGTAGGCAATGGAACATTGTGTAGTGAACGTGATGTCTGTGGGGTATTGTGTTATTTCTTTATATATTTTAACCCAGTTTAACCTCCCAGCCTGGAGTCAAGCAGTAAAGGATGTGTGTAGGTGTCAGGAAAAAAAAGCCTCTGTTTGTCCAGATCCTTCTTCTTGCCCTCTTCTCCTCCCCTCCCTCACTGCTCCTTTGTCTTCAGTGGTGATTCAGATGTCTGTCTCTCTTTTTTTGTCACTCTCCCTTTTTATCCAGACGCAAAAGTCAGACAGCAGTGTTTGAAACCAAAGATATACTATTACAAAAGATGTATTGGAAGTATTAAACCTGCTCCAATGGTTTACATGTACTGTCTTCTAAGCTTCTAAGCTGTGTTTCCACTGTTGTCAACGTCACGCATGTATTTGCCTTGCTAAAATGAATATCTCTTTAACAGCTAACAGCAACATTTAACAGTGTGAAAATTAGTTTGGTGATGTTTGTTGACATGAGAATAAAATGTCTAAATTCTTCAGTCTGTGCTGCCAAGTCTTGCAACAGTTTGGCTAACGTTAAGGCTTCTATGTCTCCAGATCTTTTGAGAGTTTGTTGCTGAGAAAAAGAAAGGTCCACAACCACTTGTCTACTAAAAGGGCGTGGCAGTCGAGAAACCAATGCAATCCACATACAGGAACAACTTGTCAGTGATCCATGAACTGTCTCTGCTGATAACCTACCACCCCCACTTCAGCCCTTCCTTCTCTGTTTCCCTCAGTCGCCACCAGCTGACCCCAAACAGGGCCAGCTGTATTGTCTAGTTGGGGAGAGGACATACACACACGCACACGCGCACAGACACAGACACAGACACAGACAGTGGGTCAAAGGGAGATAAGGGTTGTCTGGGCAAGTTTTGCCATTCATTTTCACTCTCATTCTCTTTCACTGGACTGTTTTATTTCCATACAAACATACGGAAAAACAAATTAATCAACATTAATATTCATTTGCCAAGTACCTTTATTTAAACTTAAGAAAACATTTTTCTAATTCCCTCTAATATATGTACATAGAGAATGACTCTATCTCATTTTTCTTTAGCTGGTTAAGAGTAAGTGACTGACACAAGTAAACAGTGTCTTCGATTATACCTAACCAGAAAGAACCATATACATGGTAATAGGGCTGCAGCTAACGATTATTTTAATAGTCGAGTATTCTATCGATTATTCTGGCGATTAATCGAGTAATCGGATAAAAAAATTTTTTTAAATGTCATTTTATTACTTGAACTTAATTTAATAGTAATATA
>CAFUXE010000607.1:516044-527123 GCA_903364295.1 Serranus cabrilla
CACTTTGCGCGGACATGTAGGCATCAAAAGCGGAAGTGGCTTAAACGAAGCATCGAGTCAGAGAATTTTGCCTCGACGCATTTTAGTAATCGAATTACTCGAATAACTCGAGGAATCGTTTCAGCCCTACATGGTAACATAGCTTCAAATGATGTAACAGATGACCAAACTTAAGGCAATACACCATAGAAAGAAACAAAACAAGTATGGATGAATATAAGGTCAGCCTGACATGAACCTGTCACAGACACATGTAAACAGGGAAACCCAATTTCCTCTTCTGACATTAAGGAAGTCACTAACCGCTAACTGGAATGGCACTCCCTAGTGATCACAGTAGTAACGACTGCCAGAACACTACCCGTCTGACATTGGTAACACGTCACATGTTCAACGTATTAGACAGGAGAAGAACATTGTCTATTACAAGTAGCCAGAAAGTATTGCATGTTCCTCGCGTGGCAACTTTCACTTCGACTTTCTTTGCCTTCCCATCACGGCTGGGAAAGTTCTTGACCACTACACCCATAGGCCAGTGGTTCCTCTTGATCAGATTGTCCGTTTTTTGTGGCATTGCAATGTGGTGATGTATTCTGTTTACCAGTGATGACGGAGAGTGTTTACCTCCACCGTTGTTTATCAAGGTCATTCTCATCAGAGTAACCCGGGGAACCTCAACCTTCTGGGTAAGCACTGTAACAGGCGTCAGGATGAGGGGGAGGTTTGGGTCAGTGGATACTGGAATGAGTGGGCGTGAGATGCCGTTACCTCAGCCATGGAGGTGGTCAACACTTCATGGGACAGTCGTCGGGTGGCGTTGCTGAGAAGCATAGCATCAAGAATGTATTTTTTGTCACCCCAATAATTTTTTCCCAGCTCCTCTCCATATGTGAGGCATGGGGTGGATTAAACACCCAGGTGTGTCCCTTGTCACTCAAGAGCTCCTGTATTGAGAGGCTTTTGCATTGACTTGTCCAAGCTCCTTCCAACAATTGAGATCTGAAAGTTTGGATGCAGAAATGTACAGATTTACTGAATAGATTTCATGTCGGCTTCTTGGGAAGAAATCAAAAAGTGTTTGTATGGTAACAAAAACAGACTGGGAGCGCTGATTAGTATGTGGATGCAGTCAATACGTTTAAAACACATATACAGAGGGATATCTGTGTGATTTAAACAGCTGTCTATGCAAAAAAAATAGGCTTCGCTTAACGCCACAAAAACAGATGCGTAAAAAACGTGGGGGTTCTAAGTGAGACGCGCATCTTACACACTCAGTGGATAGACACATTTAATAAAATACAATCCTATTTTCCCAGACAAGAGGTTTATTATTATGATTATTACTATTAATATCCAAAATCTTCATATCATAGACACTACCATTAACTATTCTATACAGTCAGCCATATACTAGGTTTTGACCGAGTCTTGTTTTTGTTTTTTTGCTGTGACTGCAAAGATGTTGCTTCGGTGTTTTCGGTTTTCGGTGTTGACATCAGCTTTGCTTCTTCAAAAGTGCTGCTTCATTCGATGAAAGCATTTGTTTTGTTTCCCCATTAGAGGCACACTGAGACTTGAGTTTGGAAAAGATACTGTTGAAAGCTTAAGTCCTACTATTATAACACATATATTTTCATGAAATGTATTTATTGAAAAATATATTTGTGATTCATTTCTATATGAGACTTGAGAAAGGGAGAGGGAGGAGGATGGGCTTGAGTGGCAGTGACTGGCTTGTGCTTTGTCCAGTGAACCATTTGTGTTAATGGATCTGAGACGAATTACTTGTGTCACCTACTTACTGTTACCTATGTAGTCCCTGTGCGTTTGCTTACTTTCAGTGATGTGTAGATATATATAGTTGGGGTTCAGACTGTTGTCATGGAAATATTAAAGTAATGAGTAATATAAAGCTGAAGAGACAAATGTATTATTTAGGCTAACTGAAAGCATTTGGCTTGCAAGCAAGCAAGTGGAGATTTCTAACCTTACTCACTATATGAAGGAGGTATTTTGATTTAAAATTAGACCCATGGAAAATTGAGAAAAGGATAGGGATGGCATAGTTTCTACCTAATTTCCGCCTCTGATCTTCACGCTTGGCATTCAGCTGTAAGCTAACGTGGCTCCTGGTGTTGCTAATGATGATTAGGGCCACTGCAGCATGGAGATCCTACATATGAATAATTAATATAGGTCATTGTCACAGCATCCGGCTTGGCCCTGCTTAGTGCCGTACCAACACTTTCACAATTCAAGGCCCCTGGTTACCTACAGCCTGCCCATTTCTGTTGGCAAGATTAAGCCATTAGAACACCTACACAAAGGTCTGCACCAGATGAGGCGTCAGATACGGGCTCCACCAAGAATAGTCCATGTCCATGCCAATGCCTTTATCTATAATTTCAAAATCCTTAAAAGTTAACCCCTTTTATGCCACATGTACATCTATTGATGAACTGCATCCATATATGTGTGTGAGGAGACATGCCAAACTGTTTTCCCTCAGTTAATATGTGACTGTTGCTGTATTAAATGTCTGCCCTGTGGCTAAATGTCGAGGAGCCAGTGCAGAGAGCATGCACGCATACGTATGTGTCCATGTGCATGTCTGTGTGTGTTTGTGTGTTTGTTTGTGTGTGTCACAGCCCTAAACGGAGACTGACATGTTCTTGCACACAGAGATAACCAGGCTGAAGCCCCATGCAACGTTGAATGGCTGTGAATCAGCCCTAATCCAATATTGTCTAATTCTGCTTTTAAAGAAAATTCCATATTGTTAAATGCATGTCACTTAAATCAGTTCTTCATAGGTGTCTGATGCACTGAGTGTAATGGAAAGTCTTCTGACCTCGATTCTGCTTTCTGAAAAGAAAGAACATGCTACCACCATCAGCACAAGAAGTACTGAAAAGATTATCAAAAAGATGAAAAAGTGTCTGTGCATGGGTGTTGCTTAGTTGTTTATGTCTCTGGTTACACCTGGTCTTTGTGTCGTCCAAAAGAGTTCTATCTTGTTGAGTCAGAAGCTTCTTTTCATCCTGCCATATTTGCCGTGAGCTGAACTCCCCAAGTGGTACTTCTACAGAGAACAGAGAGAAGAAAAGGGAAGAAGAAAGTACTGTAGGTAGGGAAAAAGGAGTGGGAGAGAGAATGCAGGAAACCTATGACAACAGGGAAGAAGAAAAGAGACACAGGGAAAAAAAGAAGGAAGAGAAGGAAAGAGATGTCAAGTATGTGTTCCACAGTTTTTTGAGTTGACTCTAGAAAGTAAATTTAGCAGATATCACAAAACACACGAGAGAAAGACTTTGTGTATTATTATCTTTCCGACCTCAGCTGGATCAACCCTTTGTCAAATCAGCAGAGCCATACATAAAAACATATCCACACACAGACAACAAGACAGATATTTTTAAGAATACGGGATTGAATATCCATGGCAAATTATTTCAAATGCCTAATGCAACTATTTAATAAAAAAAATGTGCAAATAACCAAAACTCAGCGACCTGTATTTAGTTGTGTAAATGCTCATTCAGCATCACACTATCCACATCTTTATTATTCTTCTGTATGTTTTTCAGTCTCTTCTAACTTCTTCTGCATACTTTTAACTACAGGAAGTTCTTCCTTTTATACTAAAATACTATCCTATGAAAGAAACAGCTTTTTTACAATGTAAGTCAATGGGGAGCATCTCCAAATCCACTTAAAAACACTCCACTTTGAACTTTCACTCCTTATGCATACTTTTAGTGACATACTTTACATTTAAACAGGCTTTCAGCTATTAAGCTATTATTCAACCTTTTGATATCTTTCACAGTTTTTGAAATATTATTTATAATGGGTATGTATCGTGCAGAACACTACATACAAATACAAACATCAACCTACCTCCCCCACCCCCATATTACTACTATTACTTCTTAATTTGACATAAATAGGAAGGATTTCTTTTTTCAGTCCTTGTACAATTAAAATTCCAGGTTCAATAATGTTAAAGTTTAGCTTCCAAGAGCTGGGTGGCTCAGGTGTTGGCTACATGAGATGAGATGATAATACGATCAAATGTAAAGGTTTTTCACATTTAATAGAAAAAAAATCTTCAAATCTTCCACCTACTTCACTTGGAAATATTAGTAGTTCCGCATATTTTAATCAACAGACTTCATTCAATCGTTCTATATGTAATTATAGCCGAATTCTTCTGATTGACTAGTTCTGCATATTTCAAGCTACAGAAATCAATTAGCTATCAAAACGTTTTGCTCTTTAAGGACATTCATTCTTGTATCAAACTTTTTCTACCTTTCATGCTTTCAAAAGTAGAACTGCAGTTAATTAAACTTCTTGCTTTCACAGTATTACATTTTTGCTTCTTGCTTTTTACCAAAGCATCTCAGCATTTAGATTCTTTAGGTAATGCGCTTCAGCTTCTAACATACTGATTTTTCATACAAATATTACAACATATTCTTGCATTTCAGCAGCTTTGTTATTCAGTTCAGCTTTCAGCATTCACACCCATTTTCTGCAGGAAATTCATTTTCTAGTTCTAGATAAATCGTAATAAATCTTTGGTCACCTTGGTCTTCAGGAGATAGTGATTTTTAACAACATCTTGTCATTTTATAGACCATACAATGAATTGATTAATAGAGAGAGAGGATTCATCAATCTGGAAATGTATCTTGGAACCAACTAGAACACATAACTACTGTAAATACTAATGAATACTTAATCAAACTAAACCTTACCTAAAAAAATGTCAACAGACAGTATAAGGCTACATTCCCACCATGCCTGTAAAACTACATTGGCCCTGCATTGAACAATGCTTTAAAAAACTGCCCCATGGCTGAACCCAGTTGATGACCCCTATGCTAGAGCTTAGTAAGAAAATGTGTTTTCACACAATGCCAGTTAAGGGAAGCAGTGAATTGCAGAGCTGTGAAGATACTGCATTGCTGCAGCTTCTAAGTTGGTCTTTTGCTCAGAGTACTTAGTAGTAAATTTTCTGTTTTTTTGATTGCTGCATGCTATCCTCTATTCTCCCCTCTGTTTGATCTCTTTCCATCCCCCCTTAACCAGAAACCACCCCATGTATATTTATACCAGCATCCTGTTCATCTTCAAAAGACCATTAAACACCATTCAACATCAGCATTACTTAGGCCATGTCCACACGTAGCAAAACGATCTTTTCCCCCTCCGTTTTCCCTGGCATCGTTTCAAGAATATTTGCGTCCACACGGATCCACCTCAACACGCTACTTCATATGCCAGGCCTATAGGTGGCGCTGTTTCAGTTTCAGAAATTCACAAAAAACGGAGAGGAAGAGACGGAGCATGCGCACAAAGCTTGAGCGCTGTTTACAAATCGGCAGTAGAAGAACCCATCAGTTCATGTCCATCTGCATTTTTTGCTCAGCGTGGTGGCTCAGGAGCATGATAACAACCCTAGTAACTCTAATAGGCTCAATATCTTCTCCAGCGGGAACACGAGCATGTAGTCCGCCATTGTTGTTGATCTCGTTATGAGACACTCGCGGGATATAGCAGGTGGAAGGCTGAGCTCGAGAGATGTGGCGATGACATCATCGAAATGCAAATATCCGTCTTCGCCGTCCACAGGAACACTCAAGGGCTGCGTTTGCGAATTTATTCACCCTGGGACCAGGTTTCAGAAAAGTTCGTTTTAAGGCTATGAGTTTACAGGATTCGTTTGGACGTTCAGTCAAAACAATGCAAAACATCTGCGCTTAAGCCCAAAAGCGTCTCCGTGTGGACGGCCCCTTAGAGATCGGCTCTTTCCAACCCTTCTGCATTTCACCTGATGTCCTGCCTGCTTCTTCTTCTGAAGCTTTCTTTTTTTAAGTATCCTCTGTCATGGCAAGATGTTCCAGCAAGAAAAAAAAGTTTTTTTTTTGATGGAACTGCTTTCCTATGGACACATTTTCCGTAATGTTGTGTTTTCCTTCTTGTATACATGCAAGAGAAAAACACAAGAGCCCAACATGATCGATGACACAACGCCTATTTAGCACTCACCTGAAAATGCGTACCCATATGATTCCATAAAAACACTAAATGCATAGTTGACGACTCTAGAACACTCAAATTGCTTACTGTAAAGACGTAACTGACTAATACCTGGCAAGTAAATGTTTAAATATAGAAAAGCTAACAAATAAAACTCTCACTAGCATCATAAGGTTCACTGTTTAACAGAGAAGCTCGTCAGCTAATCACCTCCATATCGATCAACAACTAATCTCTTTGGCAGTGATAACAATAAATCAGCTTGACAATACTAACAGGACTGACATTTTGTCATGTAATTTTGGTAAGGCATTATAACTGAACAATAACAAGGAACAGGAAGCCTTGTGCTGTTGTGGAGCCTCTCAATTAACTGTCTGTGACCAATTAATCAGCATGTCTGTAACTGGTAAACTTTGGTAAAAAGAGGCTTTAAAAACTCACTGCATCCTCCGGAGGCAAAGTGGAGTGTGGTATGCCAGTGAGGAGGGTTAAGCAGTCCACATCCTGCTGCCACAAGTTTTCAGGCAGCGGAAACTCTCCTCACTGTGCCACTGTTTGTTAATTAGGCAGGAGCGCTCCTGTAATCAGTAGCCTAGCCTACGTGCCTGTACATGCCTGGCGTGTGCATCAGTCACACCAGACGTTAGCCTTCCTAACACAATAAGTACGAGGGAATTAAGATTGAGAGATAGGAATCATGAGATCTTCTAAAGTGACGTTTCACAATTGTGTGCTCATTTTTGTAAGTTTAGATGTTTAGATGTATAGTCAAGGCGAGGGGTTTAAAGATGTGATTGGGCCCGCGTCAATTTAGAAAAGAAATGGGACATTATTGGACATTTTAAGTGTGAGCCAGAGAAAAAATAAGTTGTGTCAGCCCAAAATGCAGGGCAGCCCACCGGGAAAGTGCCTGGTATGTGGTGTATGACCACTTCTTTCCCCCTTTTGCACTGATGTTGCTTTTCTCGCAGTCGCTCGCTTCTCTTTGTAACTGTCTTTCTTTGCTTTTGGTCTCTCCATCTTGCCTCCTCTCTTTTCTGTCTCTGTCTCTCTTTCCCACCTAATCCTACCTGCCAGACATTGCTTAACCGGGGGCAGGGGTGTTTTGCTCTGTTGGCTTGGCACAATGAGGCTACATGTGGAAGACATATTTACGCCCCTTCATGTTAGATTCTGAGGGAGTGAGAGAGAAGGAAAAAGTGGGTGGGAAGGTAGGAGACAGGATTCTGCTATACATTGGCATAATTAGAGTCTGCTGCTTGGCTGGCTTTGCCTTTTACACTGAACCAAACACATGCACCATGATGCTGCAGAGTGTGTGCTTTTACATCGCATGTTGGCATTCAGGAAACAAAACAAGTAAAAGTCCTGCATTCACAACATCAGTACAAGTTCAGACGTTTCAGCATCAAAAAGTATTTTAAGTATCAAAAGTAAAAGTACTCATTATGCAGAGTGGCCCCACTCAGATTGTTATATATATTTCAATTATATTATTGTATTATTATGTATGATGCATTTATGTAAGCAGGATTTTACTGTCAATGCAGTGGTCATTTTAACAACTTAATATACTTTAATCTTCTTACAGTTCTTTTTACAGTTCTTGAGTAGATGAACTTAGTTACATTCCACCACTAGAGCAATTCATACCACCCAACCTGCAAAAATATGCATGAATGAACCATCCCAACTGGACTTGCAAACCGCCAACTTCTTGCATTATAGTAGGCCTAGGACCCCCAGAAGAAGAGAGAGGACAGAGGCGGACTGTATGCAGCAGTTGTGTGTGTGTGTGTATGTGTGTGTGAGGGAGAGTAGAAGATGATGCATGACTGGCAGACTATAGCATGCAATGTTCATTCTTAATAACTTACTCAGAATGCTGCTTTGTCACTCTGTGATCCGCCTGTGGGTCAACCTGCACATTACCAGACTGAGTGTAGTCTGCCCTGCCAGCATTCTCTTTTACACAGACCGCTATGTGTGTGTGTGTGGCCTCTGTTGCGGCTTTGTTCCTCCGCTGGCAGCCCAGAGGTGAAACAAATCTGTCGCCCATTCTGCTTCCGTAAATTTCATACAGACAGCGAGGCGGAATAAAGGCGCACTTTTCCCGCCTTGAACAGGCTGTGTAAAAGGGCTGAGGAAGTGGAAATACCAAAGAGGAAGTCAGGAATGATGACAAAAGTGCATCTTGTGAAGTGAAAGAGAAGAGAGATCCAGAGGAGGCTGAAAAGAACAGAAGAAAGTAGAGCAAGAAATGGAAATGATGAAAGAAAAAGCATACTGAAGATGGCTTAAAATGAGAGTGAGAGGAGTATGACTAAAGAGAGCGAGAATGACAGTCCATCAGGGTGGGAACTTCCGCGGTTACTACAGCAAGTCAAAGCAGAATAAAATGCCACGCAAGCATATGTTGCTGCTGAGGACCTATCTTTTTCCAAAATGGAAATTGGCTATGATTTGCAGGAAGAGATATATTTTTTTTAAAAGCACAGCAAATTAAACTAAAGTTAGACACACACCAAAATAACAGGCCATTTGTCTTTTAAGACACAGAGCTCTGTGTGAAAAACAGTTGCGCAACTACTTTGCTATCCATTATCAAATAAAATAAAAATAAAAATGGATAATTATTATAAAAAAACATTGTTAAACCTAATTAAAGACTATACTAAAGATAAATTCATATATAGCTAAATAAGCTCTATTAAGAGCAAGACTAAAACAATAAAAGACATACATAGATGGAGCTACATTAGGGCCACACCGGCTACAGTGACAGTCACTAGATGTGCTCTCAATAATCTGTTACTTTGTCATTTGCAACCCCAAACATAGATGAAAACAATGCATCAAATTCAGAATTAAGTGTATGTTTCTAAAAACATTTCAGTTTGAACATAAAATGTACTATCTTTGTACAGTTTTAAATTGAATATATGTCACAAAGGATTAGCAAATTATTGCATTCTCAAACAACATCCCGACTTTCTGGACTGAAGGTCGTATTAGGTATGTAGTGTATGTGATTTTGGATGCAGCGTGGGTTAAGACACTTTACGTGTTTCTAGCACTGATGATGCACACACACACACACACACACACACATCTGAGAGACTGTAGGCCAGCTCTGACTGCAGGGGAGTGTGTGTGTGAAGTGACATGCCAGCCACTCACAGACTAGATGAATACTTAAACACTGCTCCTCTCTGCTTTACTGCTGTTCATGAATATTAACATTGGAATATAGATTATATTATAATATTTATGATATGTTATCACAGAGCCTGGCGTTACTCGTATCTTTGTTCATGTTATATTCATGCAGATGGAGATGATATGTCTGCATTAGTTCTGTTTAGGGGCCAAAGTGGGGATTTATTGCCAGCTCAGCATTTGGTCTCATCATTATGGCCTACTTCAGCAATAATCAAACTTAATCTGTGATCAGGGAAATGTGGAAAAAGGATGTAGTGATAATGCAAATGCATGCAGCGTAAGAGTAGAAATACATGTGATAGACACGAGAGAATGAAACCAGTTTGATGCTGTAAAGAAAAGCTTATCAGCAACAGGCCTGACTGTGACCTAACCACACTTTGTGTCTTTTATGTACCATCTTTTCAGTAAAACTACAGTATCAACACTTACCACAGTTTTTAAGGTAATGTTGAAAGAATACCATCTCCATCTGGATTACATACACTAAAGCCGTTTATTGCAACAGCTCTTTTAGAGAGGTGTTCATTGGTCAGTTTGGAGTAGGTGGAGATTGTGGTGATGTTGAACTGTTATCCCGTTATTGATATAAATAGAGTGGACAAAATGTTAGTAGCCTATCAGTATGATGGAAAAACATTTGCACAGCAATAGAATCAACATGGGTTTGGGCGTTTGGGGGTTTTGAAAGACTTCCTGGAATGCATCTTACATAAAAACAACTGTGTGTCTGTGAATGAGTGGAACAAATTGGGACTAGACTATAACCATGTACCACTAAATGTTACCCTTCACCTAACATCATTATTTTCTCCATATTGGTTTGATGGAAGTTAGGGCTGTACTTACATTTTTAAAGTTGATTTCACATGATAATTATTTTTGTAGTTTGGTGATTTCGAAGCAGACTAGGTTTGTAAAAGTGTATAGCCTATATGATGATGCCCTGTGTTGCACTGTGTACAATGATGCTGCATAAAAGTGATGATTCCACAGACAAAATGAGGCTCGACTGACTTTAAGGGGACAGCCCTACAGTCCTTTTACACATTACGCATTAATTATCTCTGGAAGCCCTGTCAACCTTATTGTGCACATGTGACAGCTCTGTTGCCATAAAGAGTTGTACTTTCATAAATCCTGTATTTTATTTATTTATTTATTTTGTAGCAAAATTAACATTGTGATGTCGTCACTTAAAAATAGTAATGTAATAATCCCTCCAGGAGAAAATCGTCCTTTTAAACAGTTTAACAGTTTAAAAACTATCTCACAAAACCTTTTTTTTTTAATGAATGCAGAATGCTATGCATTAAGCTTAAGGTGTGCATTTACAATTTGTCAACAGCACGGCATCATTTGTGTGTACATATGGTCTGAGGCCGTGCTTAAAACAAACATTTAGTGTGTTTTAGGAAGAGTTTTGTGTGTACACACTGTTTGTGAAGAAGTCCTAGAGTTATCATAGCAAACGGACATGTTCATTAAAACTATAAGGAGTAGGACGTGTCTTATGATAAACTAAGTTCTGAAATGAGTAAAGCTTGCCGAAATGTCTCCAGTCGCAGTGCACAAGTTAGAGGTAGCCATCATTTATGAGTCTTGTTTTTTGATCCCATTTCACTGTCTGGTGAAGCACAGACAGGCTTGTGCTGTGTAAGAAGAAAGGGGGATAGATAAATGGAAAGATTGAGAGAGGAGGGAGAGTGGAGGAAAAAAAGACAGAGCTGTAATTGTTTGTTCTCTTGTTGCCCTGAGTCCCCACAGCATGTCTGGCACCTCTCTCTCTCTCTCTCTCTCTCT